>QEIL01000029.1:0-244443 GCA_003116535.1 Paecilomyces niveus | reverse complement strand
TATATTTAATTACTAGATAATCTAATTTAATGGCGTTGGTGGTTGAAAAGCCTCAAAAACCTGGTGCTTGCGGCGATAATTCGTCGCTCGGTGGTATTCGTCGCTCGGTAGTTGATTACGTTACTAGTTTGAGGCCCAAGAACTAACCTCGTTTGGCAGGATTGTCGTATAGGGATGCAGTCCATCATAGTCAGACTGTACTTATAACTGTTCCTGCATAGAGGACTATGAGAGAAACTGATAATTAATGCATCCACCGCCGGTATTACTGTCATCAACTGAATGCAGGTCATCAAGTACTTCAGTACTAGGTGCTCGAAAAGTGTCGAATCCCCTCCCATCCATCGAATCTCAGGTTGACTGTTCATAATTCCAGATATTGAGTACAAGTAATTTTTATATTCTGGATGAAGTTGTCGATAGTCTCATTGTTTCGTATAAAGAGGGGAAATAAGTCTATATCACAAATGCGAGAGGGATTTCCTTAATTTCTGCAACCTACTCACTATTAGCAGGATGCAAATCATATCACCACCATGGAGATGCTGGACTTGTGACATACAGCCAATCTAGACTTCATTATTACACGCAGAACACTAGACAATGAACATACAACCAAGCTGCGGAAAGTATAATAAAAATTTTTCCGAGTGAATTGGTACGAATACTCTTGGCGAGTTATAAACACAAGGCCTCTCTGCCTAACAGGTCACGACTAATTCGACTGTTCCATCGTGCAAACAGATCTCGAGTATTTTACTCAATCGGAGCTCAAGAAACAGATGACGCAAAGGAGGCATCTGAGAACGTCCTAACTCTACAGCGAGAAGCCCTTACTTCTCAGATATTCAAACATCATCAAGTTGAGAAAGTGATGATCAAGTCCCTGAGGCCATTGAGGAACAATATATATACTTCTCTCATTCTCTCTTTACCTCGGATTCCCAGTTATGGAACGCCATGGTTGTCACCACCAAAGTAGTGGCATAACGCACTTCCAGTGTCCTCTCGCACATCCTAGGATGTGAATTTATTCTTCAATACTATACAAATTTTGTAACTTTCGGAACTTGAAGATAAAGAGGATCACAGACTGATGCTTGCTGCACCCTTAGTGAACAACTATGCTAAGGAGCTTCGCCTGGAGGAAACCATATTCAACAATTCATATCGCAAATAGAAGGAAGAGTGAATTGATTGGGAGCGGTCAATCTTGACCCTCGACCATATCAGGGATGATCTCTTTTGGCCAAGAGTGGTATACCAAGGCACAAGCTATGCGAGCGACAAACGGGAGTCCATGGTTTGAAAGGAGAATGACGGCTACGATAGATCCCTGGTAGCACCTAAGAAGATGAAGACTAATAAGCCAACGAGACAAAAATATCTGCCTTGAAAGGAATGGAAAGAATACCCTTATTCCTCCTCCAGCCAAGCTAGGATCTTGGTCTGGTGGATATTTCAAAAATCACCCGATTAACTCATCCACCTCATCAGTATAATTTCCGTTCTGTCTATGGTTGTCCTGTCGTGTTCGATTCTTTCTCGGTTAATTTCCCTGTGACTGAATCTTGATATTATCTACTATTTCTTAGGTTTTGCCATTTACCCCTACGATCGGACTACCTGCCGCAGTTGAATTGTACAATCTGTAGCGTATTACATCACCTTGAGACTTTGATCCTGATTTATGCCACTTGTTCCCATCATCTTCAGTTTATTTTCGACAGTACACTTTTGTCTTAAGCACTCTTCCAGCTTTACTCAGCATGCTCTCCAACTCTTGCGATCATCCCTATCTCATGATTTACGAACCAGCAAGGACCAAAAAAATTAAAAGCTTAGCAGGAAATGAAACCCGGTAATAGTTGGATATAGCCAGGATTATTCCGTCCGTAGGTAAAGCTATTGGGCTCTTACAAACATACACGCAGATATTATAGTTATATTGAGCTAAGTATGGTCGTTGCATAATCTACTCTCCTGTTATATGATAAGTAGAGTAGGTCTACTGACCTTCCTACATGTTACCTTTATAATTCTCGATTATATTATCTCCATGTAGGAGCCGTAATATTAATCTGTTTCCCGATACAGGGGATTATGCCAGCAGCACGGCTCCAACTGCTCTGAATTGAACCTAGGCTTTAGTATTCAATAAAAACGATCTATAATGCGCCCTGTTTATACAATTATGTTATTCTGCTGGTGAATCTTCGGAGATAACGTCTGTTATCTTAGGAAACCCCAAATATATATTTACGGCTGGTCCTGTGTAAATCTTCCGAGGGAGGCATTATTTTTTATATTGATTACAGGCCAGTTATTTATTAATTAACAGATCAGAAGTCCAGTACCAATAGATACTAAAAGCTAATATTAATAATGGCAGTTACTAGCCATCATGGATCGACTGATCAAATCTGACCATAAAATCCCGCTTGGACCACTAAACATTGAAAAACAAATTTCTGGACTCGTGATTTGGAGCATAACTTTTTGTATCTGCTATGTTAACCCGATCAAGGTATCTCCATCTTATGATGCGTATATATCCAACCACTGAATGTCTCATTAATCGATGTGTGGGATGAATCTCTTAAGTTCCATCAAGTGACTCCGCGATATCATACCTGATAAGGCGATCGGGCGGTTAGACACGGAGTAAATTCCGGGGCGCTCACCGGGACGGATCCACTAGCCGGGTATGAATTTAGGTAGCGGATATAGACAATATCCATGGGAGCTTATGAGCAATCTCTGGAGAAACAAAGCACCACAACAACAATTGTAGAAACAACAAACGCTAACTATGTAGATATGAAATGGTTGATTCTGTAAAATCGATTATAACTATAGTCAATTGAAAGTCCAACTATCTCATCCAGTCCCTAATTATCTGAAAGTGTGGAGGGTTTGGGGCGTTTGCATATGGGGTACACCGGCGGCCTCAAGAGGAAAGCTTAAGTAAGCGCCAGGGCGGCCGATTCCCGACGGAGGGAACTAGACAACTAGATCCCCAACATCCCAGCGCGAGAAACATATTATTTCTTCTGTTTCTTTCTCGTGGATATACCTCCATTGAGTTTGATCTCCCCTCTCCGTCATGTTCTCACGAGCTGTGTGGGCGCGCCAGGCTGCGCCGCTCAGACGTCACGCCTTTGCTCCTCTAGCTCGTCGATCCGTTACTACCGATGCTGCTTCGTCGCATGCTGAGGATATTCCCCAGGTACGTCAACAAAGCTCTGTCCGCAGAAGAATGAACAATCCTCCTCTGACTTATCCTGATTGTGTAGGAAGATGACAAACCCTTTACTGTCACTCTCTCCGATGAGAGCTTCGAGACCTACGAGCTCGACCCGCCTCCATACACGCTCCAGACAACTAAGAAGGAGCTGAAGCAGATGTACTACGACATGGTTGCGATAAGGTAGGCAATGGATCGCGTATACTTTTCGAACTGCTCCTGATCTCTATTCTACTGTAGACGTATGGAAATGGCCGCCGATCGTCTATACAAGGAGAAGAAGATTCGAGGGTTCTGCCATCTATCGACCGGTCAAGAAGCTGTTGCCGTCGGTATTGAGCATGCAATCGAAAAGAACGACAAGCTCATCACGTCATACCGATGCCACGGCTTCGCGATGATGCGCGGCGGTACCATCAAGTCGATCATTGGAGAGCTGCTGGGCCGTCGCGATGGTATCGCCTACGGCAAGGGAGGATCCATGCACATGTTCGCCCCCAACTTCTTCGGTGGTAACGGTATCGTCGGTGCCCAGGTGCCCGTTGGTGCTGGTCTGGCCTTCGCCCAGCAGTACAACGAGGAGAAGGCCACCAGCATTGTCCTGTACGGTGATGGTGCCTCCAACCAGGGTCAGGTCTTCGAGGCTTTCAACATGGCCAAGCTCTGGAACCTCCCTGTCATCTTTGGCTGTGAGAGTAAGTTTTAGCAGGCCCTGCAGGTGCGTTCTCGCTGTACATGGCAGATGACTGACTTGAAATAGACAACAAGTATGGTATGGGTACCTCCGCCGCTCGTTCCTCCGCCTTGACCGACTACTACAAGCGTGGCCAGTACATCCCTGGTTTGAAGGTTAACGGTATGGATGTTCTTGCTACCAAGGCCGCCGTCCAGTACGGTAGGGAGCACACCACCTCCGGCAAGGGACCTCTGGTCTTCGAATACGTCACCTACCGTTACGGTGGTCACTCCATGTCCGACCCCGGTACCACATACCGTAGCCGTGAGGAGATCCAGCGCATGCGCAGCACCCACGACCCCATTGCCGGTCTCAAGCACAAGATGCTCGACTGGCAGGTTGTCACTGAGGAAGAGCTCAAGAATATTGACAAGGAAGCCCGTGCTCACGTCGACGCGGAGGTCGCGGAGGCCGAGCAGATGGCTCCCCCGGAGGCTACCCCTCGCATCCTGTTCGAGGACATTTATGTCCGTGGCAGTGAGCCCCGATGGATGAGGGGCCGCACCGTCGACGAGACTTTCTACTACTAGATGTAGTCTCGGATACGCCCTTTAACACTATGAACTTGTGGGACCGACGGAGACGGATGAGCTCGGAAGCTTGAGTGAAAAGCGAAACGCATCCCATGTTACGTACCTATCTGTAATTTAGCCAACAATCCCTGACCTTTTTTATGTAACTTACACTGTGTCACATCTAACGTAGAAAGTGCATTTCCCTACTTGGACAAGAATAATATATACAGTCTATTACACAAGCTCTCAATCTAGTAAAATCACATCTTCTCTTTGAAGTAAATCATAACTTAATCCTACCAAGATTCAAATCACGTATCCCTTCCCCTTCATGCAGCTTTACTTTCTTATGGCAAAAACCATACACATAAAACCACCATCCTTTAACGGAACCAACCCACAAAACCCCCTACTATCAACGTATCAGCCCCTATCCGTTGCCGGAAAAATGAGTTGCAGATCCTTTCCTTATTTCTTTCATCCACCTATCTGAAATCCTAGAATCCATCAATCGGGTAGGTCTCGTTCAGTTTATAAAGTTAAAGTAGCATGACATTGCTTGAAGACTAGAATCTATGAACTCATATTTAACCTCTAACTAGACAAAATAGCTAGATCCTGATAATATGGTAGATTGCACTCTGGTCAAAGAATTTAGATGAAAGCGGCGTTTGACAGGCCACCTTTTCAGGTGAGCACAGGCGTCGACACACCCGGTGCATATATAATTTTCATATAAATACTTCCGAGTACTACCCTTCCGAGTACTACCTAGTAGGTAAGTAGTTTGCACATAGGAAGGTCAAAGATAGAAGGGAAAAAAAATGAATCATGTAAAATCTTGAGTCTCTTGAAAGTTATGTAACCAGAATACAAATCAAGTGCCGTCCATCCAGCCCATCCATCCTCCATCCATTCTCTTTCTTTAAAGAGCACCCCATAGCCATGATCGGGTCATCACATGGGGCGTTCTGATTTTTTTTATTGAGAGCTAAATCTGAGTTTAAGAAGAGATGGGGCGAACGCGACCAACTCGGCGGCGCTGGAAGTTTCGGTTGTTCTGGTTGTTCTGGTTGTTCTCGTTGTTCTTGTTGCTCTTCTGGCCTTTGCTGCCCTTGCTCTTCTTACCAGATGAGGTGGCAGTGGGGGTAGCTGCAGCAGTGGTACCCGCGAGAGCTGTATTAGACGTGCATTGTTAGTTACTGTTTTAAGATTCATGGAATTGATAGGGTATTTGGAGTTATCGTGCGGTCCATATAGCCTAGCTAGACAGGGGTAAGTGGAGGAATGCATATACTCACCGGAAATCTCTGCAAGACTAGGATCCTCGCCGGCAGCAGTGGCCTGCTTGGCCGCCTCAAGAGCTGAACCGATGTCTTTCTGGTCAATATTAACCTGCGTCTGGATGTCAGTCAGCGACGCAGCGGTGGTAATCGCAGCGGCACTGGTGTTCGTACGGCCGGTACCGTCGCTCTGCTGGACAGCGAAGCAGCCACCGAACGGACCTGCAAGAGCATTGTTTCTGCAGCGGACTGTGCAGATGTTCCCAGTGGAAGCTGTTTCTAGAGTTAGCTGGGGTTGTCCCTAGGCACAGGGGTTGATAGCCCAATTGTTCGGTTCATCTCACCTCCGGTGCAGTTGAGATCCTCTGGCAACTGGACATTAATGGTGAAATTCTCGAACTTAGCCTGCGAAAGACCGTTTGTACCAGGGACGTTGTTCGACACGTTCAGCGGGATGAACTCGCTGGAACTCAAAGAGTTACCTATAGGTCACATTCGTTAGAACGGGTGGTATTTCAATAATTGAGTGGTTGTTGACTTACTGGTCGGGTCCAGATCGCAGGTATAAGGACCGGCACCATCAGCGTTCACCTTCGTGTAGACAGTCAGTATTGCTCTCAAAATGGACATACAGATGTATAAGTATGTATATAATTCTCGGAAACGAACTAACCTGATGAATCGTAACTGCCAGAACCGACCCCTTCTTAACCGACGTAACTCGCTTAGCTGTCAGTTCCTTCTCGGTCTCCTGACCGACATCGACGTTGCCATTAAGCTCAGTACGACCGCAGGCATTGACAACATTGTTGCTCATCTCCTGATCACGGAGGAGAGTACTATCCTGCTGACATGGGCTGATGTTGATGCAGTTCCTTGGCAGAGTTGTGTTCACTAGAGGAATTGAAATATTAGTACTGTGTATAAGTAATGCTGCTGAAGGCAAGCACAGCTACAAATCGACAAGTCTTACCAAGGAAACCGCGACTATCAGGGCCAGATTCTCCCTGAACGGCCAAAATAACTCCGTGGGAGTGGACACTTGCGACAAGCGCAAAGAAAGCAACAAGAGACGGATAATACATGGTGAAAATGAATATGCCGCGACCTGCACGGGTAATAAAAATAATAATATAACTAGGAATGGAGAGTTCCAAAAGAATGAAATAAAGAATGCGCTCGGAATCTGGTTCAACCAGGTTGGTGAAAAAAAATTCGAGAGATGGAAGTCAGCCATCTCCATTAAGTACTTCTACAAAGTGAGGATATTGCCCCTTCCCCCTAGGCATGCCGCTTAAGGAATTTTCCTACAGCTTCCTATCTTTCTCCATCTCCGCCATGGTGGAGAACTGTATCATGAACGTTTTGGAGTCCTGGGTAGAGGGAAATGTGGGAGTAGGATAGATCCTTGAATCAGATCGATCCGACCTTACCTAATTACAGCTCTAGTGCACCGATAGTATAGCCTTGAAGATCGATAGTCTGTCCAGCAATGGACAAGGAGATCGGGAAGAAGACCAGGAAAGAATAAGCGCCAGGAGTCAGTTTTTCATGTTTGAGCTAGAAGCATAGACGTCCCATCCTGTTCTAGGATACGGAGTTGAGAACCATGGGCCCTTCCCAGGTTGTGCCGGAAGATCCGCAAAAGGCAAAGTATAATGGAAGGTCTTCCCAATGTACCCTGCCCTGAGAGTATCATCTGCCCCGTGGTATACGAATCGGGAGTTTCACATATGAAAAATAGCGCTTCATAGGGTTGTACTGTGTATAGCCTCTCCTTTCTGGAAGGTCGCGGCGAAGGATGAAACGCCCGACTGCTGAAATATCTCGATCTCAAACAAATCCGCGTGGGAGGACACACGTAAGCTGCTGGCTAACAGAATAATTACCTGAAAAGACCATGTGCAACTTGGAGGAGGACGCCTAGCTTTCTCACGAGGCGCCACCCGCAGTTTTGAATCGAACGGCGTTTCAAGATCGTCACTCTTACTCAGCCAGAGTCCGCGAAAGTACCATCTGGGCCTAGATCTTGGTCATAAGTCTAGCCGAGTGCTTAGGAGATCTCCTTCTTGAGCATATTATTCGTTTGCTGTTACTGTTTCTGGACGCGACGATCAATAAACGGCCGTAAACGGGGGGTTTTTCCGTAGTTGTGTTTGAGTCCAACATGGGCATCCTAGAAAGTATGCGCTAAGATTAGTGCCATAATAACAATGATGCTTTAAATTCACCTCTCCTAAAATGCCCCTATGCATGACTTCCCAGCCTCCAAGACAGTAATAGCTTAATCAAGCCTCATGGTATTAGTATTATTCTGAGAAGCATTCCGCCCAAAGAGGTTGGGGGTTCAGCCAAGACCTCTGTTCTTAACAGACCCATTCTAATCCCGCCTCGATCTTCGATCTTCGATCTTTTCTGAAACCATCAGTAATAAATGATAAGCTCGGACGCGCAGTTTAACACGAAATTATCCGAATCTGGCAGTCCGAGATTGCCTAGCTCCGGGACGATGTCAGCTTTACGGACAGCTTTGAGACAAGGAACCACATTTCTAGAGATGTCAGGGCACTGAATCATGCACTGTGATAGAAATCGCATTCGACCTGCTCTTTCTGGCACGTGGGAGGATTTAAGGTCTCAAGCATGGGTAGTTCCACGAGGTGCTACTGGCAGATTGCAGTTATCTTTAGGTTTCAAAGCTCAAACCCAGACAAGGGTCCCGCTACAAGCATCGAGTTTTTAAGTCCTAAAAAGGGATAAAGACGAATCAGATTAGAGATTTTTTTTTCCAGATTCTATGCATTTACACAGTCGCCATGTCATGTTGTACAGATCTGCTCATATCAACTCCGGAAATGGCGGCGCAAAGACCGCTCGCCTGAACGTCCACATCCATGAGCAGAAGCGGAAAATAGACTACCCAGTAATACAGACGTCCTAAAAATTAGAGAGCAAAGGTATAATAACAACGAACATCCTCCTCTAAGATATCTACCGCCGCCTCAGATACCAGGCAAATGCAGCCGTGCCAACGCTCTCTCCAAATGGCGTGGGGACTTCCGAAAAACCAGGACGCGCAACAGGGTGTCTCAGGTACACTGCAGCACAGATGTTCTGGTTCACTTCCAGGTACCGCGGAATGAATGCAAATGCACTCATGTAGTCACGCGGCCGCCAGGGGGTGGCATAGGGCTTAGTGCTGTCGATAGGGTTGTCACGAAGCTGCTCCAGAGCACGCTTCAACACGTCAAACTCGACGTCGGACAGCTCTGAGGTGCTTTCTTCATCCAGAGCCTCGGGGTCTAGAGCAGCCTTACGGAAGGCTTCAGTAAGCTGTTCTCCAGGCTTCGCATCGGATGCAGCCTTAGTAGCACTGTCACTTGAGGCAGCCTTGGTCGATTTCGAAGACTCAGCAGCAGAAGCCTCGTTCGATTTGGAATCCTTGGCTTCCACCTTTTCCGCTCTCTTCGCCTTGAGCAGAGAGGTCAGCTCAGCGAACTGAGCTTCAAGGTTGTCGGTGAGGACACTGCTGGACTGGGACCGAGAGAGGACTCGCTTGACAGCCTTTTGGAATCCACGGATCTCCTGCTTGCGCTTGGCGGGAAGAACATCCTTGCTGCTCGACATGATCGTCTTAGCCTGGGCAAGGAGCATCTTCAGTGTCTCGCGAGGATCTTCGTCCTTCGCATCCTTGGTGTCCTCAGGCTTCTCCTCATCCTTGTTTTCTTCAGCCGCCTCTTCTTCAGCCTTGGTTTCTTCCGCCTCCTTAGCAGCAGCCGCAGACTTCTTCGCAATTCGTCCTTCACGACGTTCGTGCTTATCTTTCGGGGCACCTGCGGCAAACATGACACGTTCGGGATCGACCTGGAAGAGGTCACCAGGGTTCAATAGGTAGCCGGGGAATTTCATCTGGTCATCCAGTCAGTATAAGCTGTAAGCAGTGCAGTAAATCTAATTTGTACCTTTTTTCCGTTAACAGTAACGGCTCCATGAACAACGAATTGCCGGGCCTGTCTTGTGCTGCTGGCAAACAATGCTCTGAAGATTGCTACATCCAACCGCCGTTCCAAGGGAGCGAAAGTCATCTGCGTGAAGGGAGTCCGTGGTGCAGATGAGGTAGATCTGCGGTTAGGCTTTTCCAGGCCAGAACCACGACCTGCGGATATCTGCGAGCCATCATCTTGGGCCAGCTGAGAAGGGTTCATGGGCACGACACTGCGTAACCGACGCGAGAACATGCGCTCCCATTGACCCTCCCGAACCTGTTCACCATGGTATGCCCGGGCAATGGACTTAGCGGCCCATTTCTGCTGGAAGAAAGTCTTGTTGGCGGTCGGGGGGTTTCGAAAACGGTTGAGGTTATACAAGTTGTACTTGCTCCATGACTGTCGGATTTTCTGTATAGCAGCACGGCCAAATCAGTAAGGACGACGCTCATAGTTGAGAAAAAGTGAAATTTACACTTACCGCCCCGCCTTTCAAAGGCGTCGTAGCCCTGTTTCTCATGATGGGCGGCGTTGAGACAGCAAAACGACTTTCCTCCTCCTGGCTATCCAGCGAACTCCGCGCATCAAAACTTCGAAAAACCGCTGGAACTCCGATCTCACGTGATGCTTATCGGCGGTCCGCGGAGCTTTGATCACATGATGCTTACTCATCTCAGCATGAAACCACCAGCCAATCATTCGAATTGTAACCAAGTCGCTTAATTTAGCGCCACTCCAGACGAACATAAATACTTCGCCCAACCCCCATCCTTTTGGACTTTTTTCTTCTTTCTTTTCTTCATACTTACCTTGTTTGGGTGGCTGCGATCATGAAGGCGGTCCACCACGGGTTGGTCCCTGCATTGCACAGCGCGGAGGAACAGCCCGTCCAACGGCTTTCGGGTCATTGGCAGGCGTATTCTTTGGCACCTTCCACTTTGTGGATTCATCTCTTTTTCATCGTCGCTTCGCCTTGTGCGGGGTTCCGGAGAAGAAAGGATGATTCGACAAGCCATCTTCCGGTAACAGTAGCAAATAATAGTGCAATACTTGCACCTTTTTAGTGTCAGATTATCGTATATAAAGTGCAGCACGTACTACTGTCATTGAAGCGTCCTAGGAGAAGTGTTGGGGCTCCCAAAGTTGGTAGTGTATTTCGATGTAACCTGTCGCGGTCATGAACTTCCAGATCTGGAGTGACTACTCCATGTTATGTTCCATGTCTGCACTGTAGGGAGACAATGAAGTAAGATCAAAATTACGGTTTACATACTGAACATCATCTAGAGTGAGGTTAACTCTGCCTCGGCCTCGGCCGATTCAGTTACACGTTAGAAGAATGTGTCATTAATTTTCGTATCTGTCTATACCAGCTATGATATATAGGTACCATGTCATCGTATTCAAACCGATTTGCGGCGATTTTGTCGCTCGTCCGCACTAAGGAAGCTCATACTCGTATGGGTAGTTAAATAGTGGCGCTGTTCATAATTAGCAATTGAACCTTGACTGATATTGCATACATACCATTCATGACGGAATCAAGATAAGTAAGAGGTGACAAGTCCATGGGATTCAAAGGGTCAAGGGTAGAATTATTTGGGAGCCTGATTACTCGTGAGCGATGACACTAGATTCGGGGAGGAGGTAGTCTTACCAGGACCCGTGGGATGAATTAAGAGAACCATTGTGTGGCAAGGCACCAACTTCGCCGGTTATATCTGCTGGAATTGTATTCGGGTTAATGCGGCGCTGTTGGTGATATGGATATTCCATTGCCTTGCGAGGCGCACTGCCATTGTCAGCTGCCAACGGCGCACTGCGTACTGCATCCCTCAAGGCGACGACCGCCCGAATATGCCTCTGTGACAACCATTGACTATTGTTAGATGGTGCGGTAGTGGGATCACTCGTCTCTAACTCCACGTCAGAGAATATTTCGATAACCCTTTGCTGTAGAGCTCGACATTCGGGGTCATGCCTAGTCTCTTCCCAGACGCATAGGAGCAAGGTAGAGCTCAAAACAGCATGGACCATTGACCAGGTCCTCATAGGGACAGTACTCAATGTCTGAAATTCAAGAAATGCTCTTGACGTATCCACCAGGCTGTTCCTTGCCCTCATACTAAGGCTATATTGAGAGTTTACGAGCGTCTGCGAGTCTCTGAGAACTGGTCGACAAATGACGGAGATACAGAAAGACATATGGATTGTTAGAGCGAGATGCTCCAGTCGATGATGAAGGTTGCTGCATCTCTCGCGGCTCTGTAGATGCGGCTGAGATCGATGATAGACACTATCTAGTGTCTGGAGCAACTCAACTCTGCGGCTCATATTCAATGTTTCATTTCTCCCGCTGAAGTCAAAAGCCATCCGACAGAGGAAATGCATAACGTCTCTGTAAGAAAGATCAGTTCCGGAGAGGAACTGATCGTTTGAAATCCAACCATCAGTGGCTATGAGAAGAGGACGATCGTAGCAAATACTAAGAAGACTATCTTGCCACACTACGGAGGACCTATAGAAGAAGTTAATATAGTCCACAGTCAAGACGACAGGCAACGCACCATAAAGCTTTAGCATCATCCTTAAGAGACTGAGGCCAGTGACTAATGATTCTCTCGCTATGTAGGCCTAAGGTTTGTGCCAACCGAGTTGTAGTCCCTAAAAGAGCCCATGCGGCATCAGACTGCCCGTTGTTCTGGAGGGTATTGCCTATGATAAGCATGGATTGAATAATGTCTAGGGACGGCCGGAAAAAGAAATTGGCTAGTCGTAGTGCTTGGAACGCGCGGCGGGCTGTTGGATTGGTAAGTTAGAAGATCTGTGTATTCCACTAAGTGGCATCAGGACGCACCGAAATCCTGGCAGAGCTCAGAGCGCTGAGGATTTTCTAAGTTGGAGAAGTGGGCGCCAGCCGCAAGAGTCGCCAACAGAAGACTAACAAATCCGATTGATTTCTCGGTCGCCCAGGTGGTAGGAACCCTGTCGGAGTCTCGCACTTCACCACTAGCATAAGCGTCAAGATAGGTGCAAAGCACGGATTCGAAGCGGTCTATGTCTACAATGATCGGGTTAAATGGATACGACGAATTACGATAGAATGGCAGAAATCTATTTTGATCAGCCGCGTTTCGTCTCTGAGAGTATGATATGGAACCTACTTCAAGATTTCTTTCCTCTGAGGGAGGATCTTTAACAGCGCCACCCATCGTTCCTGAGGTGTCTGCGAGTCCATGAATGGGTAATTAGTGTATGAATTCTGCAACCCCAATACAGAGCCAGCTTCACGGGCCATATCTCCATTGGGGTCCTGTGTCCGAAGACGGAGAATTGAAACTACTGAGTTCTCCCCAGAGTAGATGCATTCTCCTAAGTTGGCACAGTGGTCCCGGAGAGGCGTCGGGCTTGGATTCTGCAAAGAGGGATATTGAGTGATTCTCCTAGCTGTAGCAGTACGATTCTCAGGTGTAAGACTGTTATCAATTTCCAGATCTGACAGAATAAGTCTCGGATCTTGGGATGACGCAGAATGTCTGGCGTCGTCTGAGGCAGCTCGTCGTGACCTAGGACGTGAGCTCACATTGTAAGCACAAATCTGCGGATAGCCTCTTTTGCGGCAAGCCCGACAGGGAAGGCCATGATCGCATCTTATCTTCCGCTGGCGGCAAGGATAGCATGATTTAGGTTCTCGTTGCTTGCGTTTTTGTTGTAGGATACGATCGATTTCCTCACGATCGATGCCCGAACCGACGGGTGAGTTGTCCATGTTGGGATGAGTATCCCACCCGTGTCAAGTCCGAATCTCCCGCACGACCGAACCTCAGTGGGCTCCGAGGCCCTTTCGATGCCTTTTTGTTCTAGATTGTTAGTCCTGTGTTAGATTGATTCTAGATGGTCTTGGGTGTATGAGAGCTGCTCTCCACCGGATCCGATCAGGTCCGAGGTCCCCGAGAAGACTGTCCGAACTCTGAACTGAACTGTCAGTCGGGTCTTTGGTAACTACCTCTTGTGGTAAACAGCCTAGTGGCCTCACTTTCGGGAATCAAGACCAGCTCATTCGCTTACGATCACTGCCAGAAAAGTTCACAATTAGAGGTGGAAATCGTTTTTAAAGGATGACTCCGAGCTCGTCCGGGAAGCCGAGCGAGCCCGGATAACACCGATTTTGTATCGTAGTATGAGACATTAGACTAATTTCTCTCGAAGAGAAAGTGAAGCCATGATTCGATACTCTATTCAAGATGAGCCTGGTTGGGTATTCGTCCCACTGCTTCAACGGTATAAATATAGACATATGTAAGGATGTTGTTCACTCCGCTAGTCCAGTCTCAAGTTGATCAATCTGAAGTATCCAACCACCAATTAATTATCTTCCATCCACAAATCAAGATGTCCTCGAACGCACCTCATCTCTGCTTTCGGTCCTTTGTCGAAGCCCTCAAGGCTGACAATGATCTTATCGAGATCAACGAGCCTGTCAGCGCGGACCTTGAAGCTGCTGCCATCACTCGTTTGGTCTGCGAGACTGACGATAAAGCGCCACTTTTCAATAATGTCATTGGCACTCAGAAGGGCCTATTCCGTATTCTTGGAGCTCCAGCTTCGTTGAGGAGATCCTCCAAGGAGCGATACGGTCGACTTGCCCGCCATCTCGCTCTGCCACCGACTGCCAGTATGCGCGACATTCTTGAGAAGATGCTCTCAGCAAACGATCGCCCTTCTATTCCGCCAACCATCGTCTCAACCGGCGCCTGCAAAGAAAATAGCCTGGAAGGGGACGAAATTGACTTGACGAAGCTCCCAGCCCCACTCATTCACCAGGCTGACGGAGGAAAATATATCCAAACTTATGGTATGCATGTAGTGCAAACCCCTGATGGCAAATGGACCAATTGGTCTATTGCCCGTGCTATGGTGCATGACAAACGCCATCTAACTGGTCTTGTCATTGAACCTCAGCATATCTGGCAGATTCATCAGATGTGGAAGAAGGAAGGCTGTGATGTTCCTTGGGCTTTGGCCTTTGGTGTTCCACCAGCTGCTATCATGGCCTCAAGCATGCCTATTCCCGACGGCGTCACCGAGGCTGGCTATGTAGGCGCTATAGTTGGTGAGCCTGTTGAGTTGGTCAAATGCGATACCAACGACCTGTACGTCCCAGCAAATTCTGAGATTGTGCTGGAGGGTACGTTGTCTATCAGTGAGACCGGCCCAGAAGGTCCCTTCGGTGAGATGCACGGGTATGTCTTCAAAGGCGATACTCATCCTTGGCCTGTTTACACGGTCAATAAAATTACCTATCGAAACAATCCCATTCTTCCTATGTCTGCTTGTGGAAGGTTGACTGATGAGACGGTGCGTATATGCTCAATTCTCTCGTAATGTCCTCCGGTTTCAATATATCGCTAACACCTCAGATGAATAGCACACGATGATCGGTTCCCTGGCCGCGGCTGAAATCAAGAAAGTCTGTCAGGAGAATGGTTTGCCTATCCTCGATGCGTTTTCTCCGTTCGAGTCGCAAGTTACTTGGGTCGCTTTACGCGTCGACACAGCGGAGTTACGCAAGCTGAAGACAAACTCCAAAGAATTCTCGAAGAAGGTCGGCGATCTCATATTTAACCACAAAGCTGGTTACACCATTCATCGCCTGGTGCTAGTTGGAGACGACATTGACGTATATAATGGTAAAGACGTGCTGTGGGCATTCTCCACCAGGTGCCGTCCCCAGATGGATGAGACATTCTATGAGGACGTTCCAGGATTTCCCTTAATTCCTTACATGAGCCATGGAAATGGACCTAGAAACAGGGGCGGAAAAGTTGTCTCTGATGCCCTTTTGCCATCAGAATATACTACGGGTCCGGACTGGCAGGCAGCGGATTTCCAGCATTCCTATCCGGAGGAGCTGAAAGCAAAGGTCCTGGCTAAATGGGAGACTCTGGGATTTAACAAACTGGACTAAATGGAGACTGTAGTTGCTTCTGCATCTAATAGAATCCTATTAATGAGAGAATCAAGGACATCAGTTATTCAATGACAGTTCAACATGCTCTTTCTTCCTCTTCCCTTTCCTCCGCTGTTATATATTCCCCCCCTCTAGTAGAACTGACATTCAGGAGTAAATCCTTTGGATTGCTTAATATCTAAAACTACCGAGATCTATCGCCATATTTATGCTTGAGGATAGGTCCTGACCATGTTTGCTACCTCCTCCACCTATTTTTCACCTAGATCCAGATCGAGCATGTCCAAGCATGTCTTACATCAACATCTGGAATTCTTTGGAATAGATCAAACGGAGTAGATTTGGGTAAGACCTGCCTACCCGTGGTTTCGGGTAGATGAGGTGCGCGGCAGCTCGCCTTCGGTACGGCGGCTAGGCGCTGACAAAAACGAATGAGAACCAAGAGGCACAACAATCGTATTACGAGACAAATCTCAACGTCGTCCCATTTTGCCTAAAACTAGAAGCAGCTAGGGTCAAGATCTAGGAAATACAGTCAATATAGTTGCATATTTGCCGAATCATAGGGCACGGAAGTATGGCAATAATATGTGACTATCTGAAGTACTTGTTTGAAGATTAGAATCTACGGGAGATTGCATCCGTACTTGATTCCTAACAGACAAAGAAGCTAAATCCTAGGGATCTGGTGATGGGAGCTCGATTTTCCTTTAGCCAGCGGAATAGGCTCTGGACATCTCACAGCGCTGCCACCATGTGTTTACCCGGAGATCTACAGCTAGAGAATCAAGCTTTGGTGATCTTCAAATACCCGAAACGGTGAAACTATATTATATTTCTCTAGCTTTATAGCTCTTCCGTTGCTGTCAATGCCTGCTGGATTCCGAGAGGTATGCAACTTCGGTCTCTCGGTGACTTCGGTGGCTCGGAGATCTTCGGACATGTCAACACTGAATTCTGCTGTACAAGTCATCATAGAAGATCGTCTAAGGGTTTTATGTCAATGATCAGCAGCTAAATTTCAAATTCGCACAGGACAAAATGGCAAAACTTAAGTGTATATTAAGTAGACGTTTATCTGTTATGACAGCTATCTAGCACACGACAGTCGTGGATCTGCCGAAGATTACATCAGAAAGTTCTTTCTCTTCTCTTTCCTCTTATCTCGCTGCGGGTCTATAATAAGATTGAAACGTTGTTTCTAAGGTCCAGCCTAAAAATCCCCAGTTTTCAAAAGCGACGAAGCACACAAACATTCTCTAGCTTTCAACCTGATACCACCAAACCTTCCCAGTTCGATACGGAAACAGAGCAATCCAGAAGCAGAATCAACCAAACCAGCACCATGCAAAACGGAGACTCTCCTCCAGACCAAAATCATGCTCCTCGACGCAAGCGTATTGTCGTTGCAATGACTGGTGCCACAGGAGCATCTATGGGAGTCAAGGTCCTTATTACCCTTCGCCGATTGAATATCGAAACCCATCTCGTGGTTTCCAAATGGGGAGCGCAAACGCTTACCTACGAGACCGACTATACCGTCCCAACTCTGAGAGCGCTGGCTGATTTTACGCATAACATCAACGACATGGCCGCTCCAATCTCATCAGGCTCATTTAGAACGGATGGGATGATCATTGTCCCTTGCAGCATGAAGACGTTAGCTGCAATAAGCTCTGGCGTTTGCGACGACCTGATCTCCCGAACAGCAGATGTCATGCTGAAAGAACGAAGGAAACTAGTGTTGGTGACCAGGGAGACCCCTCTTTCGGCTATCCATCTGAGAAACATGCTGGAAATCTCGAGAAGCGGCGGAATTATTTTCCCACCCTGTCCGGCCTTTTATATACAGCCGACCAGTGTCGATGATTTAATCAATCAGAGTGTGGGTCGCGTCTTGGATCTGTTTGACTTGGATACGGAAGATTTTAAACGATGGAGTGGCTGGGAGAAAGAGTGAATATAATCTTGTATCTATAGACAATTATGACCTAAAACAAAAGTTAACTCAAGTAGAGAGAGACCACTAGAAATAAACAACAACTCAGCGTCTGAGTAAGTTAAGTATTTCACGAGAGCTCACTAGTGGTAAAGCAGGTCTGGCCATTGTTATAATAAGAGGTGAATAGAGATTGGGAGATCACAAAACATTCAGGATGCCTTGTATGGCAGAAGTCTTACAAGCTTAAGGACAGTAGTTCGCAAATGAATTTTTCTAATGCATAAATAGAATAAAGGCCTGGTTTACCCTGGGCTGTCTAGATCTGCTAGTTGAATAGTCAGGAAGATCTCAATTAACCACGCTACGTATTTAAAACTAGAACGTCACTGTGTCATGCTTCCTATTCCATAGGGTTTTATGAGCACTGTTTCATTACAGATGTTCGAGGGACCAGTTCAGTTCGTCCATGGGTCGTGACAAGAAGGCTTCAAGGCAGCAGCGTCAGACGGTAAGGCTCCAACCCCCTAGATCATTACGCGCCGTTCACCTCACAACGCGCGAAGTGTGACACTCATATCTGTTGCGGCCTGCAGCTCGTTACATATCTGAGTCCTCGTCGCGTACAATCATTTCTCTCACAAGGAAAATGTCCACTGCAGCATACATTTCTGAAGACAGCAGTACCGAAGGAGGCTGTCACACTCCGCATTCAAGCTGCTCTGGTCTCACACAGTACAAAAATATGAACAACAGTATGGGCAACATGTTGCTAAGTTCGGCGGATCGAACTCCTAATCTAGTGGCAGCTGGTAGGTTTGCGGGGTCTCGAGGGCTGATCCTTTTGTTTCGTGTAGTATGAACTGACCTTCTGTACCCTCAGAAGTAGGTATCTCGTCTAATGAAGACATCGAGATGGTGGCTGGATCATCTACGAAAGTTGAGATTCGCCTAGATAACAATAGTAGATTGGTCGGCGTTGCCTTGGAGCAACAGAAAGAAAGTTATTGTCTTGATGGTGATCTGATGCTGATCGTCGGTCGCTGCAGCATTAAAAAGTTCAAAACATCGTCCAGTCTGTTAGCATCCACAAGCCCTATTTGGAAAGACAGAGTCACTTCAGCAAAAGAGGCCGGTTCAAGATCGTTGCATCTCCCCAATGATGACCCAGACTCCATGCTTCTATTTATTCAAATCGTCCATCTTCGTTTTTCGGACCTGCCAAAGTTCATCAGCTTCGAGGAGCTACATTCTCTGTCTCGCTTCTGCGACAAATATAAAGTTCAGCACCTGGTTTTACCATTTGTACCAAGATGGACCGCACCCTTCACTCGGGAGAATCTGGATCCAGGACGACCGGAATGGCTTTTCATTTCTGCGGTGTGGGAAATTGGTTATATACTCAGTTCATGGCTGAGCTACCTTTGTTGGAACACAGGCAAAGATGATAATGGCCATCTTATTTATGCTGATCAAAAGGTGGCTGAATTGTTGCCGGATTCATGTCGGGATGGTATCAGTATGTCCACCATCGGTCTATTCTGACATGATTGGCAGTGTTGCTAGAATCGCACATGTCCTGTTAATAACTCTTTGATCTTTCTGCTGACATGTTGAACACAGTGAATGCTGTTGAAGAGAAACGGATGTCTACTCTGTCCGAGCTGGTGTCCACATGCCAGGAGGCCCTCGAACGGGGATGTTGCGTCGAGTGCAGCTATAGTGAACAGTGCGACATGCTCATGACTGGTTACCTACTCACGGGCCTAAAGAAACTTGACAACTGGCCACTGGACCCAAAAACAGCCACAATTAGTCCCGAAGAATTGAGAATGAGGCTTCTTTACTTTGACTATCAGCCGTTACCAGGCCCGAGAGGGGATGGTGAGGATAAGGAAGACCACTCAAACTGTGGCTTGCATAAGCTTAGAAATGACATTGCTACGATCCATGCCAGCATGGCTTCTCCCTTCTCGAAGCCCTCATCCATTGGCTCTGCCTTCTTACCGTATCTGCCGTCCTGGCGCCGCGCTGGGCTTCACGAGAGAGACTACGAAGACATAGACTCCGACAGCGAGGATGACGCCAGGTACAGAATGCCGTCTTTCGAGGAGACAGAGCCTGATGAAGAGTTCCAATTCGATACAGATCCTGAAGATCGAGACGACTCGGACGACTCGTATCTCGACTCAGACTCCATCTTTGATGATTCAGACCAGGATTGATGATATGGCTGCCGCCCAGAGGACCCGGAATAGCCAGCTTTCTTCTTTGGGAAGTCACCGACACACGGCAGAAGCAATATTTCTCCTTTTTACCGTGGTAAGGCCCCGTATTCCAAGCTGAAGAGCTCTCAAGACTAGAATACTTCATAATTCGCTCATAATTGCTTGGTGCTGTATGTTTAGTTGTGGCGTTTGTGAAGTCTGCAGGCTGGATTTCTGATCTGATCTCGAGAATGTTATCGCTACTGTCAAGACCGTTACTCTATTAAATTCTTTCCTAATCCGGTGGGCCTTCCAAATGCTAAACGAAGAAAGCTTGGAAAATGGAAACTTGCTTTTCCTTTTATCTATAAAGACATACGTGCGGCACATAACACGTATTCGATCTGCCTCCCAGGACGTAATAGTAGTAATTATTCACAAAACCTTGACTGGACGTCAGATAAGCTCGGTTCAATATGCCATGAATTCAGAACGCCTGTCACGTGCATGTCGATTCATCGGCAGCATAACTTCGTATAAACGTAGTAGGATAATAATCATGAAAGCGAAAAAGAAGATAAGTTGAAGGGGAGCTTTTCTGCGTCCAGAGAGACGGGAATCATGAATCCTCTCTTCTGGATGCACTTGGAAAAGCCTCGACTAATGCTTCTGCTTCCTGCGGATTTACCGCCTCCTCGAGCATTTCATGGGCCATCTCCACAGTCTCATCTGTGATTCCGGCCTCGAGGAAGGGTCCCTCGCTGAAAGCTAACCGGGTCAGCACGATGAGATATTTCTGCTTCCCGCCTGCTACGAGATGGAGCTTTGATTGGAGGTCGATGTCCTTGTGTTTGCGCGTCACGCCATAGATTAGACCCATTAGGCCATTGACTAGGGAATTGTGCAGTTCGTGCTCGGGCGTGTAGTCGTAGAGGGCGTCCACTTCGTCGTGCATGGAGCGGATAAGTCGAGCAAGAGCTGTTGGATGTGCGGCGATAACGGAACAACCATGGTTATGGGCTGGGTCTGGGGCAGAAAAGGCAACTGCGTTGAGGAACGATAGTGCTTCGAGCCGCATGCGGCAGATCTGATGCCCAGTGTAAGGAGTCTGGCCTTCGTCGACTTGGGGCTTCTCGTAGAAGAGATTCGCGACACGGTCCACGATGTAATTCTCAGTAGAGAACTGGTCTTGCTCTGTTTCCAGAAGTGGACCAAGTGAATCGCGGCGGAGACTACATGTGAGGAGATTCAAAGTAAGGGCAATGTCACTGATGGGCTGTGACGTATGGAGCATCATTAATATGAAGTCGTAGCGTATGTATTTCCAAAATGCCTCCTTCGCGTTCTCATCACCGAGACATCCGGTGGCCATGAGGTAGAGGATACTCAGGGCTTCTGTGGAATTAACCTCGTGGTTGAGTTGTGATTGAGGCGTCTGCCTTACTTGACCCCAGTTCTTTCTTGACGCGGGTGAGTGGTGGAATCTGGGAACGCCGTTGATTGCAACGGACTCCTGGATGACTGGAAGAAGCTGTCCGATGAGGCTAGGTGCCACGTAAGGAGTGTCCAGAAGAAGAATGAACTTGATGATGCCCATGAACATGTAGATAGGTTTGTAGAATTTCTCCTCCAGAGCCTGCGACCACAGGGAGACAATGCACTGAGCGAACTGTACGGCATAATTGCCAGGGTGGAAGGAGGCTGTTGCCTCGATCACGATTGTGGAGAACATGCGATCTGGCTTGGAGGGGAAGGCCATTCTTGTCATGACTTCAAGATCTCGCTCCTTGTTCGGTGGGGTGCGATGATTCAAAATCAACTTCATGTACCGTAAATTCTGGTCATCTTTTCGAGGGATGGGATGGCTTTGAGGCTCTTCAACGGGATCCTCCGGTTCTATTTCCGGACCTCGTTCCGGAGGAGGAAGACGCCGTGAGGGGCTCAGCTCTAGAGGGCCTATCGGTATAGGAATCTCTTGACTGGGTTTTCTTTTCCTCTTCCCAGGTACTGCTGGACTGCCCCGTTTCGCTCTACCACCGGAGGACTTGGTTGGGGAGAATACAGCGATCTCATCGTCATCGAAGCCGTCTCGGAAAGGCAGAACCCTGCTTTTCTTTGGTGTCACGGGCTGAGCCTTTTCCTCTGTCCTGTTCTTCGTTTTGAGGTTATTAATCTTGAGCGCCTCCTCCGCCAGATCATGCTTGAGGAATGCGTTTTCAGTGGCGAGCGTCTTGCTCTGAGCTCGCGTGGCCTCCAGTTCAGCTTTATGTTTCGCTACCTCATCCGCCAACGATTTGCGTAAAGATGACAGCTGCTGGTCATAGCGTTCAGCTTGTTTTACCTGATTCGCACGTATAATGGAGATCTCTCCGGCTTTCGTTAGAGCGCTAGATTTGGTAGTTTCCAGTTCTTGCATCATCTCTTGGTTTTGGCGCGTAAGCTGTTCGAGGCTTCAGTAACCTGATTCTAGTTATAGGCAGAGGTTGCTTCATCTTACCTCATTTATGCGAGCCATCAATTCTTCTATCTGTGCAGACATCCTGGGCTGTTCATAAAACATGCCATTGCCCCCCGTATCGTCCACTATGTATTCTTCCTCAATTTCCATTCCATCGGCAGCGGCCTGTCTCGTAGTTTCATGACGATGCTGCAGCCCTCTTATGCGAACATCTTGGTCTGCCTCGAGTAGCTGCGCGTAGGCATGCTCCTGCTGGAGCACTTCCATAGGATCCTGGGCATTGTCGAACACTGCCCCCGATTCCTCCTCCGCATTTAGATCCCCATATTCGTTGGTCAGACCGGTGGGCAATGGCGGCGGTTTCAAGGAAGGGCCAGCGTAGACCGGTTGCCTCGAGGTTGATGTATGCGATCGAGCAGTATTTGTAGACTGGTTTTGCAACAGCCTCACGGGTTCATCTTGAGTCTGTTGGACCTTTTGCGCCTGTGTAGCTTGGTAGGCGTTCTGCTCGAGCTGCAGTAAGGTGCCCGGAGGAAGAGAATCCCAGCCATCGTCGGAGAAGAAATCATCGTCAATGTCCATGCCAGACGCTCGATTGCTGCCATGGACGCGCTCTGGACGTTCTTATATCGGGATTCTCCTTTGCATCTATTTCTTTTTTGACTTTGAACCGGAGAAAGGACCGCAGTCCGAAGGTTCCCCGCAATATCCCCTGGATCGCGGCGGGCGATTGTTTGGCCGGGCGCAGCCACAGCTGACGTCGAGGCATCGCCCGAGAGACAGACTGGCTGTGCTCTCTTCGCGCTGGTACAACTCTAAAGAGTCTGACGATCTGCTTGGCAGTGAAAAAGCCTGGACGAGATAACCTGACGGTCTCTCTCCTTCGTGCACGTCGTCAACTATCGGGCTACCGTCTCTGTTTGCCCCGTGCTTGTCATCTTAAAGCACCGTTTCCGCCCAGCCGCTTGCGGTCGCTCTTCACATGAAAATTCACAGCTCCTCAACATTTCCTCTCCTCACTCAACTTGTCACGCTGCCCTATACTCTTCATCCTTGAAGCATCCCTCATCACGTTCCAGTGTATGAGACTGTCTTCTTCACATCGAAAATGGCTAAATCACGGAGAAATGTCCGGTTCCAGCATCGAGCCAATGGCGTAGAGCAGCGGCGACAGAGCATTTCAGAAGTCAGCGAGGCCGCTTCCGACCCGGGGAGCCCGGGCAAGAATGGAAGCATCACCAAGTCGGATGCTGCTCAAGAAGAGGTAAAAGGACTATCATTTCTGGATTTATGATTATTATTTCAAGTGCTAACCTGTTTGAATGATCCCAGAAACCCGAAGAGAAGCAGGTGTCGGACTATGAGAAAAAGAAACAGACCTTTATCACACGGACAATATGGACCTTCGTCATGATCGCCGGTTTCTTCATTGCTATGTTCTCGGGCCATATCTATATCATTGCCATCGTGACGGCAGTCCAGGTTATGTCGTTCAAGGAAGTCATTGCGATTGCCAATGTCCCCAGTAAGCAGAAGAACCTGCGGTTTACCAAATCTCTGAACTGGTATTTCCTGGCGACGACCATGTATTTCCTCTATGGAGAAAGTGTCATCTACTACTTCAAGCATGTCCTCCTGGTTGATAAGGTCCTGCTGCCATTTGCTACTCACCACCGTTTCATCAGCTTTACGCTCTACGTTATGGGTGAGTGTTCCTAGCAATACTCTGCACTCTCCCCATCGGACGTCGTTGCTAATATGCGACAGGATTCGTGTTCTTCGTGGCATCGCTGCAAAAAGGACACTACAGGTTCCAGTTTACTCAGTTTGCGTGGACCCACATGGCTCTTTACTTGATTGTCGTACAAGCCCATTTCATCATGAACAACATCTTCGAGGGTATGATCTGGTTCTTCCTGCCGGCCTCGCTCGTCATAACAAATGACATCTTCGCCTATGTCTGTGGTATCACCTTTGGCCGGACGCAGCTCATCAAGCTCTCCCCGAAGAAGACCGTGGAGGGATTCATCGGAGCCTGGATCTGTACGATTGTCTTCGGTTACTTCATGACGAACATCCTCATGCGCTACAAGTACTTTATCTGCCCGGTCAACGATCTCGGAGCGAACGTCCTGACTGGTCTGGAGTGCACCCCGAACCCCGTCTTTTCTCCCCAGCCGTACACGCTCCCGTCCTGGACCGGAATCCACAAGACCTTCCATGTCGCTCCGATGCAGTTCCATATCCTCGTCTTTGCGACCTTCGCATCCCTGATCGCTCCTTTCGGTGGCTTCTTCGCCTCCGGCTTGAAGCGTACATTCAAGATTAAGGACTTTGGAGAGTCGATCCCTGGTCACGGAGGTATCACTGACCGCATGGATTGTCAGTTCATCATGGGCCTTTTTGCCTATATGTATTACCACAGCTTCATCGCCGTGTACAAGGCCAGTGTTGGAGACATTATCGAGAGCGCGATCAATGGTTTAACTGTCGACGAGCAACTAGAGGTCATCAAGGGCCTGGGCAAGTACTTGTATAACCAGGGCGCTGTCTCGGAGAAGGTAAGATTGCTCTTAACATGATTGTCACTGGATTTTTTTTTCTTATTGCTAATACAATTATAGATTGTGGAATGTCTCAACATTGAGCTGAGGCGCCGGTGAAGAACTAACGTCCACGATGTCGGTCTAATCATCCCATCGACCCGTATTGCGACGGAACGGATCGCTGGGCCACACCTCTCCCCAAGTCACTTCCTAGGCGACTCAGGAGTCCTTTCTCCCACCCACAACTCTCCATGTCCTTCATGCACTTTGCGCGACTGCAAGGTCACAGTGCCTCCGAAAGGACTTCTATGCACCCAGGTTACGACCCGATTTGCTATACCATCCATCATGTACGGCGGCATTCGATAGCGCGGTTTCTTGGGCGATTTCTATCTTTCTACCTTTTGCCGTGTTTACTTGCGCTCCCATGATTGGTGTACTCGGTCTCTTGTCGAACGGACCGCACGGTGTAAGATTTATATATCAAAAGAATGAAAATGGACTGTATTTTCTATTTATCTGCTTCCCATTCTACCCCTTTGTTTCCCCCCTTCCCTCAACTTCTGAAACTCATAAGACCCGTGAATTTTCATTACCCCTTTATTCTCTTCATCATCCCTCAATCCGCTCTAGGGTTTATTTTCTGGGGCTTACACGATTTCAGGCATGCAGGCAGCTGCGAGAGAAACAGTAATATTGGGATAATGGCTTTCTAACAAATGTATAGTTAGATATTGGAAAACTGGCATGGAAAGGTGGGACATGGCTTGCTTTTCGAAAGGACTTCTACGTTTGGAATGGAAGGAGAATATTAATCGTGGATGCGGTAGTTTCTTTTTACTCTGGGATGGATTGACGGTTTTGTTCTTCGACTGTTTCTGTTTTTGTGTGAATAGGAACGCGTACCCGCAATATCTGCTGCGAGTATGCATTTAATTCTTGGATATCTTTTTCTACTTTTTTTTTTAGATATTACTCTATAGTAGTGTATAATTCCTTTTAAGAGAAGAAGCCAGTCTCCTTTACGGGAGTTTTGGCGATCAATTTGCTAATTGTCCTTTGGTCTTCAAGTTGATGGTTCATTAATACACATCATGAAAATGAAGGTGAAGTTGCTTTTTGGTGTTGTACATAATACCCCGTCATGCGCCTGGCGAGGGGCTCTTTTTTTTCCAAATTAAGGGCTAGAATTGCCGTTCATCAAGCTGGACTGATGCGATAGCCTAATGAGGCCTTCGCTTGCTTCCGTTGGTAAAGATGCTCGGTCCTGGATGTATGCTGATGCGGCGGGCCCCTGATCCAGATCCGGATGCAAAGCGCTTTTTTTATTTTTTATTTTTTTTCTCTATCTTTGTGTGGTATCGGTGGAGTCATTGGACTCCCTTCTCCCGTGCAAGGTCGTAAAGTCATAAGTCGAAGGAGATCGTCGAAAAATGCGTATGGAGACCTCCAGGGTCCGAGAATGGTGATACAATATGCAATCGGAGTTTGTGACCAAGTGGTTCTCACTCTTCGACTTCGTATTCCTCCATCTCGTTCCTGAAGTATTCCGAGACAATGGCCTTTTCGTTCTCTGCGCGCTCAGGATCAAGCATGAAGCGGATGGTTCCGTCGCGGCCACCGGGCTTGGGTTTCTCTCCAGTTGCAGAGATAGGAGTGAGAGGGTTGGGGATAGGTGCGTTCTTTCTGTCAGGTGCTTTTCCATCCCTGGAGCCCTTAGTGGGCTCTCCGTTCCTCCAGTTGGTGTAGCGAGGAAGCTTCTTCGCGTCGACTTCTTGGTTCAGGGGGATGCGGATAGTGAGGAACTTGTCGACTGGGAAGCTAGGACCCACAGATGTAGAGCCACGGTGGTGAGTGTAGAGTTCGAGCAAGTCGAGGAGAGTTTCTTGTGGTCTTGTCAGCTACCTTGTCGGAAGATGTGATATATGGAATAGAGGCGACAGGAAGGAGTTACTCACCCATGACTTCTTCACGGCTAGTCTTCCACTTTTCGTAGTCCTTTCCAGACTCGGCATCCTCGAGACGATCATCAAGCAGGCGACCCGCGAGCTCAAGACAGGCAAAAGCCATAGTGGTCGTAGTCTGCTTGATGGGTGCAAATGTCCTGTAAAGATCGATAGAGATGCGGTAAGAGATATTGGCGACCTCAGAGTCCTTCTGGACTCCATAGTTCTTGGCCAGCTTTACAAGCCTGTTCTGTGGGTGACGGCTCCTGAAATCGAAACCATTCGCCTCGAGCATCAGCCGTTCCAGTCCGATAATACCCCTGGCATGGACCTCAAAGAGCTGGTCAAGTGTTAGTAACACAAGCACGATAAGATGACTCGTCATTAGCATTAACTCACAGGGTCATCAGGAGACAGGTGCTCTGCTGGCGGAAGCTTGAGATTGAAGGCGGTGCACACAATCTCGCGTGACTTCTTCAGCGTGTCTTCGATCTTGCACGCAGTAAACAACGCCGCAGCAGCTGCATCCTGAGGAAATATTTAGCGTGGTTTCTTCGTCTATCAGTCAGAAATGAGCTCACCATGTAATTGTACTCGTTGTCCGCATGGACGAGTCTGAACTTGTGATAATACACCACAGCAGTGTTGAAAGTACGAACAGGCCTTTTAAAAATGTTAGTCCTGATTCAACATGCAAAACTGAAGCTCTAGAGAAGTTGTAGAAGAGATCCAAACATACAAATGAAGAGCTCTGCGCACGCTATCGATCCACGCGACGCCCTGAAGACGGAGGCTCTCTTCGCGCAGTGGGTCAACACCAAGAGCAGCAATGCAGTCTTGAATATTCTGTTCGAAGACATATGGCTTGGCAACCTGGATGAACGAAGGATGCGGCATGGGAGTCTCTTGAGGTGCCGGTTCCGCGTCCGGACGCGCCGAATCCTTCTTCTCGGGCGCCATCCTGTTGGGCCCTAGAGGTATGGAATTGACACTACTAAAGAAGTCATCTCTCTGGCAGTAATCCATCTTAGGATGAGCTTCTCGGGTGAACGTTGATCCGGTGCTGTCTGGGGAAATTGTGGTTCGTGCGTGGAAGTAGGAGGTAAATAGCGTCAACTGCAACACCAGCAACTATCCTTTAGACAAAGCAGTCATATCCTGAACCGTCTTTTTTTTGGACGTGAATGGTACCAGGGAGGACTCCCGCCTATTATATCTCGTCAAGGATCATTAAGAATTTCTGCTAAGGATGCCTTACGCCATTCAATTCCTACGTGATTGCATCGATGCTATCTTCGATACCTGTTCATTTGTTGCTTGCTGTCAAAACTGAAGACTGCCAGGCCAAATGCTACTAACATGCATGCTCTCACGAATGAGACTCAAAAAGCTAAAAACAGAGACCAATACGGCATCAGCCATATTCAAAAACTTCCAGAAAGGAACGCCATTGACCCTGCTTCAACCGTGGATGGACCGATAGTGCATCTGGGCGCCCTGAGTTGTAGTAAATGCTCTCTCACAAGCTTTACAGTATGCGTGCTTTTGCTTTACCTGATGCATTACGCGATCCGAGTCTTGAGCAAAACAGGGCTTCCATGAAGGACACTAGATCTGGCGGACGTTGGTTCCCATTGACCCGACGTCCCTGTGATCCTTCAGGTCTCTCAAATTCGGGAAGGATTTGTCGCATGTGCCACAGGTATGGGGGTGCAGTTGCTTCATATGGCTGTCATAATCCTCGACCTTGAAAAAGAAGCAGTCACAGTGCTGACAGTAGCAATGCTTCGTTGTGATCTGGTGGTTCTGGAGCATAGCGAGGCCCTCATAGAAAGCTCCCACACGCACTACACTTGGCTGAAAAATGGGCCCTAACCAAGTGAGCCTTTAATGCATCGGTGCTGATGAATAGTCCGGCGCAGAAGCCACAATAACAAAGTTCTTTTTCAATCTGGTGGGTGCGAAGGTCCTTAACAGAGGCAAAGTGAGCATTGCATTCGGGGCATTTTCCGGGATAAGTTACTGGCTTTTGCGGTTCAGGCTTGGTTTCTTTCACCGGGGTGAAATTCCAGTCTCCAGCCTTCAGGTTGCGGGCACGCTTGTGATATCTGTATCCTAGTCCGTTTGAATTGGGGCCGACACTATCCATGTCAAGAGTTGTGGAGGTATTCTTGATGCTGACATTATCTAGACTCGAGACACCAGGCGATCCGGAGGATCTGTTGCGAGGTTCAGGATAAATAGGCGGCGCTAAGCTCAGAAGCAATGAATTCATGTCTTCTCTCATTCTTTTCATTAAGTCCTCCTTTTTGACATGCAACTTGGCTTGCCCTCCTGCCGCACGGTCATGCTCGATTTCAGTCTGCGAAGCTGCGTCGTACTTCTGAAGCCTCAGCGCGGTCTGTTTATTTTCGGTAGACTCATGATTTTTGATGGAGTCAGACTCGTTCTGATCCGTATGCTGCAGTTCTGCATATTGCTCCGCGGTGGGCTCCAGTCCTCCCTCCATGGCTTCAGTCTTATCCTGTTCGCCAACCGCATGGCTAGGGGTTTCATCACTAGTCAGAGACTCGTCTTGAGCAGGAAGCTGTGGGTTTTTATATTGCCCTGTGGCGGGCTCCAACTGCTTCTCTGTGACTGCAGTCTCAAATTGGCTTCCCTCAGCCTGGTTAGGGTTCTGCTCTATTTCAGTCGCTGAGGTCATGCGCTGCTTCTGTGCCTGCGAGATCTGAATTCTAGCTGCCTGCTCATATTGTCTTCGGTCTCTGTCAGCTACCCTCAACAAGTTTCCTTTAGGCAAGCTACCTACTCCGAGTGTATGTATGAGGTGTGCTTCTCGAATGCACAGTTATTCAAGACAAGGGCTTTGCAGAACCCGCACTTCAGTCCAACCTTGACGACGGCATGATCCTCATACTCATCCTTTTCAGAGAAGCTCTTCCCACAAAAGTCACAGGAGGCCATTTTGGACTGGAGGTCTTGGAAAGAGCGCTACGGATATCAAAGGAGGGGATCATGGAAGTAGCAGAAGGAGAGCGTGATAGTGAGGAGATGATCTTCATTTACATGTCACGTAGGACTGGACGTATCTCACGCCTGAAAGGGAATGGCCTCTTCTTTCTACGTGTGGGAGTGTTTTCCTATGATGTCGTCGTTGTCTATCTGTTTCCGGGGCCTTCTGACCTGTTCACGGATTTGGACTCTATGGGATGTGCTCTATGATATGATCAGGGTCGGAAAGTCCCAATCACTGCATCAAGAGCTTGCCTCTATTTCTGTTTGTTTCTTGTACCCCCTTTCTTTCTATTTATCACAGGACAATGGTGAGGCACCTTTTTTAAATGAAGTAATAAGCTGAACAGTTCTATGGTCCATATAAAATAAGAGTATAACTCCAAGAACTATATCTACTACAGTCTACTCCTGACCCTGAAAGTGTCACGTGAGTCATTTCATACTGTATAGCTACTTAACTTTACTGGACCTTTCTTCTTAAGATTTGCCTCTTATTATATACCATATCCATTCAGTTGAACAAATGAAAGAAGATGTACAATCATTCAAGCCATCCCGGCTGATAAGCAGATCGAGGTGACCAGCACTTACGGCACACCCCTTCCAGCCCTCGTCGCCTTCGCCAACTCACTCTGCGCCACATTATCCGCATATCGCTTATAGATAGGCAGATAATACTCTTTCTCACTAGTCGTCTCCTGGACACTCTTCCTGGACTGAATCGCATTCAACCAGCTCCGCCAACGGTTCCAGACATCTTCATCCTCTCCGCCCTCACCTTCCTTCGGAACGCCCAATCCGCCCTTAAACTGGTCGAAAACCCACAGCCTGGTCGCCCACGGCACAAGAGCCAGATCCGGCAAGGAGATTTCCTCACCGAGGAAAAAAGGTCCGGTATGATCCATTCCCCTCGTCCACTGCTTCAGACTGGTTAGGAACTCTTCGCGGGCATGCTGGAGTCCTGCCGCCCCTCCCTCTTGGTCCTCCTCAGTGGGCTGATACTGTAGGAACCGATGGAATGCCGGGATGATTCGCGACGTGATGTAGTCGATCCAGATACGGGCGCGAGCCCGCTCGTATGGATCCGTGGGGAGGAGTTTAGGGGAGTGGTCCGGGTACGCTTCCTCGATGTATTCGAGGAGGACGTGCGATTCGTATAGGGCCTTGGAGGACCCATCGGGTAGTGGGACGGTTAGGGCTGGGACAAGTCCGCGAGGGTTCAGAGCCAGTAGGGATTCAGGCTTGTGGTAGGGGTTTACTTCGATGTATTCATAGGGGATGTTTTTCTCCTCGAGGACGAGCCAGATACGTTGGACTGCTCGTTCTTAGTAAAGATGATCCCCCTGATGAGTCCTTAGTTCTATAAATGACGGACTTACCGAATCTGCGGTATTCGTTAGTTATGGACCTCATGAATTAATCAAACATGTAACAAGTATTGAGAAAGAAAAGACTAGAGCATCATGATAAACATATAAAAGCCATTTCATAGCTCAACCTGCTCAAGCATCTACGGATACTACCAGACCATATCGTATCTTATCACGGAAACAAATCTCTCAGAATTTGTAGTCCAAATCAGGAAATCAACTAAACGGCCGCGAACTAGAACAAAGAAAACGGGCAAGCAGAAAACAGAAGGCTTGAACACCAACGACTCATTTCAAGTATCATGCATAGCATAGCAAAGAGGATCAATACTCACGGACAAAACCACGCCCCGTACAACTTCAACGGCTTCTCCGCCTTATGCTTCTCCACCAGCGCCTTCGCCGGCCCCGTAGCATCAGGGTAGACGTCAGAATCCGGATGCGGGGCCATATCGTCTCCACTTCTCAAGGAACGTTATCGAGTAAAAGAAGACAAATGAAATCGTGAACTATTAAGTTTCTGATTCACAGGAACCAGAAAAAAATAACGAAAAAGCAACGATAACCTGATCTATTATATGCTTCAGGAACGATATACCTTCAGGTCATACCACGTGCAGAGAGATAGGGTGGCTTAACTACGTCCTTTGGCCATGAAGCCTCGTGCTAGAGTCCGAGAAGGTGACTTGCCGTACCGAAGTCGTGCCCCGAGTCAAATGCGTGAAAAAGCTGGAATCAGCATGTCATAGACTTCAAGCCACATGCTTGCCAAGAGGCTATAGGAGCGGAAGGTTAGGACTATACTAAATTATTGCCGAGATGGGTTGGCGAAGCGTCCTAACTCTCATCTATGGCATGACTCTCTAGTAATTCAATTTCACCATTTTTGAGGACCGTGAGCGTGATAATATCAAGTAGTTTTATTTATAGCGAAATCTAGAGAACATGGCGTCATGAGGCAATTTCATTGCTTTCGTTGATAAGTCGGGGCTTGGGAAGTGGTTTAGTCAGCACAAAGTATGGTTGTACTAACGTAATCAACGGGCGAGCGGGCCACCCGACCGAGCGGGCCACCTCACGCGTTCAACTCGTGGTTTAAAATCATATAATCTTCAACCGTCAACTATGCCTCCAACTCTGCCTGAAAAATCAAGACATTCTATTCAACAAGAGGGTAGGATATTACTTGCAATATCTGCTATACAAAAACAGCAAATCCGCACTATTCGCGAAGCCGCACGTGTCTACAACGTCCCTCACACAACCCTTCAGCGCCGACTTAATGGACATTTATTTCGAGCTGAGCAACGCGCCAATTCACACAGATTGACTGAATCTGAAGAAGAATCGATTGTACAATGGATATTATCTTTGGACCAATGCGGAGCATCTCCTCGGCCTGCTTATATTCAAGATATGGCCAATCTTCTTTTGTCAGAACGTGGTTCTACTGCTTCTCAACCTATCGGCAAGAACTGAGCATACAGCTTTATTAAACGCCGTACAAAGATAAAATCCGTCTTCTCTAGACGATACAATTACCAACGTGCTAAATGTGAGGACCCAAAGATTGTGAAAAAGTAGTCTGACCGTGTACAAATTAGTAACAAGAGCTGAAATGTATGGCAAACGTCAGGTTATTCAACCTGGGAATCGCGAATGGGTCACCTCCATCGAATGTATCAGTTCTACAGGATGGGCTCTACCGCCATGCATTATCTTCAAAGGGAAAATCCATATTGAGGGCTTGTATGAGGATCCTAGGATACCAAAGAATTGGAGAAGTGAAGTTAGTGAAAACGGCTGGACCACTGATCAGATTGGACTACGCTGGTTACAGAAGACTTTTATCCCTCAGACTACTAGTGAACGACTGGCAGATATCGCCTGCTTATTTTAGATGGTCACGGCAGTCATCTAATAGCTGCTTTTCACCTTTGAAGGGAGCGTACGGACGTCTAGTTCAGGATAAGCAACGACGAGGGATCAATCATATTGACAAATTTGATTTCCTAGAGATCTATCCTAAAGCTCGTACGTTAGCGTTTACTCTAGCTACTGGTTTGATCCCATTCAATCCAGAAGGAGTGCTTGGACGATTTACTATACAACTTAGGATCCCTACACCACCAGGGAGTCGGTCAACTGATTCTCTACCAAAAATACCACGGAATCTGAAGCAGCTAGAGAAGCAAGCAACTACAATTCAGAGTTACTCAGGACTCGTACACAGAGTCCCCAATCTCCTGCTAAAGCTGCTTTAAATCAGCTCATTAAGGGATGTGAAACGGCTATTAATGGCGGAGTCCTTCTGGCCCAGGAGAATCAACACCTACGTGCAACAATTAAAGAATTACAACAGAAAAAAAAGCGATCTAATCGCAAGATTGCTTCTACAGAGGGTCTTTCTATTCAAGAAGGTCAGGATCTTATACGGATGATGAATCAAGCTGAACAAGCCCCTTCTACTACACCTGCAGAATCAGCATCTGTGACAGAACACTATCTTGTGCGAGCTCCACCACGATGCAGTGATTGTAATACTCTAGGGCATAAAAGAACACATTGCCCTAATCGTATTAGTAGCTAGATTTTATTTAAAAAATGTAGTTTTGGTTGAAAATGAGCTTGGTATTTCACCTGGAAGCAGGAGGTGATCCGCTCGGGGTGGATTACGTTATTGCGGCTACTGGCACTGCTATGGGATTCGTGATAGTCGCAAGTGTTGCCTTTTAAGATATATAAAATACATATATTCTCTTCGGTCATAGTGTACTGCTTTACACCACGGTTGATATCGTATTGTGATACATATATATATATATATATGAGAAATTATTGGTGTAAAATTTGATAGATAAGTTGGGTTAAGAACTATAATATTAAGGAAAGTGTTTTTAGAGAACAGATTCGACGGATTAATCATATGGAAGTGCTATTCAATATTAGGTATTCATAAGAAATCTAGGATATAGAGATGTCGCGAAGCTATCAGAATACGGGGTGGTATACATAATACAAATAGGTATCCAACTATATGGATAGAAATCACGCTTTGCCGGATCCGTACTTTTTGATCAACTTGGACATTATCGATACCGCACCAGAGCGATATCCGCCTCCAAAGATGGCGTGGTGATTGAGATGATGGTACCTGGACACGCTTTAGTTAGACAACGAATGTATAGTACAGGCGCAGAAAACAGTAGGCACTCACAATTCATACAGCCTCACCCGGTCCTCATACTCTTCGACAGGCTCCGTCTTTGGGACAATGCGGTGGTACTCATTGAAGAAGGCGGAACCAAAACCGCCGAACATCTTCATGATCCCCAATTCGTATTCACTGTGGGCGTAGCACGCAGATGGATCATAGACCACGTCGCCTACTTCCTCGTCCTCATTCCGTCCACTTCCAACAATCCTTCCACGGCCTGCATTGCCGCTCCACAGGTCTCCGTGGACAACGACAGGAACAATGCCTTCTCCCTTTCCATTCTTATCGTATCCTAGATGGTCATCTGCAAGCAACGCCGGAACAGCCGTCTTTGCCGTCTTCTCTACCATCTCCCGCAGAGCTGCATCCTTTCCGTTCCGCCGTTCCGACTCCTCCAGGATAGTCACAAGTCGTTCGTTAGCATAGAAATCCGCCCACGACTCGCGGAACCGGTTGGGTTGTTTCGTATCACCGCAGAACGTCGGGAGGGGAAATCCAAACATACGCTTGCCGGTCTGCGGATCCGGAGGAGCAGGAGTGCTGTGCAGCTTTCCTAGTCTCTTCACTAGCGAAGAACCAGAGCGCCCACCAGCAAGTTCCAGGAACTCTGTCGCAAGGAAATAGCTCTTTCCTCCGTCTCCTTCGAGAGGGCCCCATGCAAGCGCACGGGGGCAGAAACTTGGAACGGCAGAAGCAATGGCGTTAAGAGACTCGTATTCGCCATGAAACATCTCATCAGCGGCCTTGCAGTCTCCAGAGGTCTTTAAGAAGAATAAACGTTGTTCTTCGCCCTTGCCATCCGGGGCAGGAACTGATGCGGTGATCTTGCCGGTGGTAGTGAAGCCAGAACCGAAACCGGCAGAGGATACTGTCGCCTTGTCTAGAGGAAGGAAGAGTGCTCGAGCGATGGATTCTGGGAGAGGATGCATTTTGAAATACAAGAAGCGAGACAGGATTGGTTTAATACCAACTCAACGACAAAAGAATAGACTTATCTCGCCAGTGGATATCTGGACGGTCTAGCTTGTGACAATTCGATTGCGAACAATTTTGTTCAACTTTGATAAGTTTAAGATATCCATGTAAAACAAGATGAGGGAGTCGCGGTGTCGAATTGGACAGAGATGGAAAATATCAGATCAGGTCGCGCATTACGGATGACGTCGGTCGGCTCAACCCCACCACTTATCGATAAGATAAGATAGAACTTGAACGTACGAACACGTCCGCGTGCAACTCTGCAAACTCGCCAAGGCATCATGCAAAATGGAAATACATACAAGTCTTGATCTGAATCAACGAGATGTGTAGCTGATTGAGAAACTATGCAGAATATTGAATGGGAGAACAAAGAAACAACATGACCATCGAATAACATTCCCTGATTGGAGAAGGATCAGTTACGGCGTGCAAATCTCGTATACAACCCAGGACATAAAAAAGATCATCACATGCTCGCTAAATGCAAGATAAACGCCACTATGAGTATCCGGATCTCTCCGTCCCGAATCCGATTTCGTATATACACATCCAGACATGCACTACCATACACATATCAACGCGCGTCCGGTGGGACGCTGTTATACAGAGATCAGAGAATCCATGAGATGGAGAGCGGTCTTCGTACGTTCCCTCACGTCCAGATCGGGGTCATCCTCGAGACTGGTCAGACGATCCATCACACCCAGACCCTTCAGCTTCATAGCACGCTCACGGCAGCTCTGACGGTCGCTCTCGTTGTCGAGGTAGGTCAGATTGATCACAGTCCAGACGCAGTTGACGCGCACCTTGGGATTCGCGTGGTTGAAAAATCCCATAAGAAACCTGAGCATGTCACGGTGCAAGGCCAAGAGCTGTCTGTGTCGAGGAAGGCCAGCAGCAAGATGGATAATCACATACGTCACCGCGATAATGATCTCGGTAGGAACTGGTATTGTCTTGCTGCTCGTCGAATCCCGACGGCCAGGGACCTGAACGGTGCGAGGTCGCAACTTGTCCGCAATGGCGTCGAATAAGTCGTTTTGACCAATCTCTTTAAAAAGATAATCGATCATCTCAGAAGCGCCTGATCCGCATATGATGTTCCGCAGCAGGTCAAATGTCTGTTCCTGGACAGCGATGTCGTCCTGGCGGGCCTGCGTCCTCTGGTCAAGATCACCGCTCAATGCGAGTTTTCTTCGTCTCGCCGGGTCCGGTAGGAACATTTCGAGGCTAAATTTGGACGTTGGAATGCTATCCGTCATCTTCAGGTCCTCATCCTCTTCGTCATCTATGGGGTTTAACAGATCCACTCGCTCCCCAGCGGAGTTTGATGTACCCATTCCTAGTGGGGATCCATTGCCTATCTCCTCTTCGACATTTTGCCTGTTCAGCAACTGTGTTGGGTCCTGAGAAATGATTTGTTTGATCCAACCAGGTCCCAGTGACTCGACGATCTTTACTTTGAGATCATTGGCTGAGTTATACGCCACATGCTTGAGAGCCCACAGTGACTCCATCCGAAGCTTCACGTTTGATGAGTGCGCGTGGTCGATGAGAATTGGGAGGATGTCCGCTGAGATGATAGCCTGGTGAAAGGTGAGTGAACATGAACTCGAGATTCCCTAGGAGATATGAAGAAACTGACCTCCTTCATTGGACTGAAGTCGAGAGCCAGATTGCAGATGACAGAAGTGGCTGCAATCTGCACATCGATATCACGGTGCTTTATGAGCTCGAAGAGAGGGGTTGCAACGCCGGCGTCAATCAGGCTGGTCCTCAACACGCTGACAGAACGCGTGAGCATGCGAGCAGCGCCACAAGCAGCAAGCAGTGTTGGGATCGGATTGCCATCAGCTGCTGTGTTTTTGGCAGCAGAAGCAATCTGAGGAGCCTCTGCAGGGCGTGGCTTCAGGGAATCGATGATGTACGGCACCACACCATTGTCGCAGACAGCCTTGCGATATTCATCTTTCGAAGGAGCAAGCGAAGCCAAGGCTTTCAGGATCCCTTCTCGATACCGCATGATATGGCAGACCATCGGAGAGTAACCAGGGGGCCCCAGTTGAAGCTCCGGACTGACGTCGTGACGAAACTCCACAGATCCATCCTCAGAACTCCACATAGACTTAGTATTATCCTGGATCGGATTGTATGTCTCCTTGAGCAGCTGGGATAGTTTCTTGATCGCACCACCTTCCACGGCCGCCCTTTGCAGTTCATCTTCATCCATCACTAGCATGGCTAGGACCGACGGGGCTTCTTCCTTTATTCGTAACGTCGTCGGGATAAGGCCATCGTACTCAGAGTCATGTTCGTCAGGAATCTCGTAATCCTTTTCGAACATGCGAATGAGAATTGGAATCAAAAGGTAGCTGAACATTGAGATGCGATGCCTCTTGGCGAGCCCCAGTCGGAACAGAACGGTCACGAGACGTGCGGCCATCAGCCGTACCATACTGGTCTCTTGCCGGACGAGATACAACAACCAGGGCACGATCGCGTTTTCGTCGTCTTCGGATGAGGTTGTCTCCAGGAATGAGAACGTCGTGTTGTAGAAGTGGCTGTGTTTACCGTAGGAACCCTGGGGTCCCAGAGGCGGGAAATTGCTTGAACTCTTGGCATGGCCTACCGGTACAGACGGAAGGATACTGTCAATAGGATGCAATGAGACATGACGGGGAACAGCAAATCCCGACAGGTATGTGGAACCCCATGGGGCCTTCTTGATGTCGTTCGGTGCAAATTCAGGCAGCTGCCTGGGGAATACCGTCACGATCCCAGGAGAGGACAGGAAATGCTCTGCCCGCCATTTAGAGTGTTCTACGATAACAGACACTGCTCGCAAGATAGGGGCGAGTTTGGCATTGGGCGGCGCAGGAGTCGGCAACGTCCCCAGGGCCCCAGGATCGCGGACATGCTCCTCAGCACCTGGGAGCACAAAGCCCTGGGCTACCACGAATGATGCCACCCTGGCCGCCAGCGCGTCTAGCACCCCAGCATCAGCCAGTGCTGTCTTATGACGCTCTTCCGTACAGAGCTTTGCGATCAGGCTGGCGGCCAGCGCAATGCATGACTGAGTGGTTGAGGAGCTCGAATTCTGCCCTATGATCCGAGGAAGGCAGCCGATATATTCTTTGGAAAAGGTAAGGTCTGCCAACCGCGTATCCTTGGGCCATTGCTGGTGGCTCTGCAACGGCAGTCTATCGGCTATCGCATTTAGTGTCTTGAGAATTGCGAGGGCTAACGAGGGCGGACAGTTGAGCGATGCGAGGATTGCCAACAGATGCGAGGGAACGTCACTAGAGAGGATTGGCGAGATAAATGCAGGTCCGCCTGAAATTAATTAGTCACTATCTGTGTTTGATGTGCATAGCTGACCAAAACATAGAGCTCCTAGCGCCGCCTTCCTCCGGGGTACACCAGGGGTTTCTTAGACTTACCTTGGGCTAGACTACCCAGAATAATGACTGCTTGTAAACATGCCTCCTCTTCCTCTGTTCTATCAGCCTTGTGGCCCAGTTCACTCAACCCGTTGAGCTCCCCAGTTGCAGCACGCTTTCCACTTCCTCTCCTGAACGACAAGACCCTCGACAGTACGGGAATGATGCCCCAGCCAACCCAGGCCTCTTTCCGCTGGTCATGGCCGATCAGCTCGTTCTTCAACCGTCGCAATGTGGCCGTCTGCGCAGTCACCGACTCGGGATTCTGAAGCTCAACCAGCATCGAGGGGGCCGCCGCTCGCGTCATCGTGAAAAGAGGAGCTTCCGCCTCCAACCCGCTGTGTTGCAGCAACCCCTAAGCGTCAGTCAAAAGCTAGAATCTGTCCTGCCGTCGCGTTGGCGTGGTCACCAAGTCTGCTCCCTTCAACGGGTCGGGATGGGGAAGATCGCGGAAGAGGAACGGACGGACTGGACACTGCCGTCGGAGCCAAGGAGGGATTAATCTGCTGAGAGTAGACAAACGAGCACGACGTGTAGGGGTATCAGGACCCAAATGGAATGTTGCTGCTGCCCCTGGATGGAGTCAATGATGCTATCTTCAGTCTTGGTTGGCGGTTGATCTCGTGTCCACGGAGTGTCTGGGGTAGCTGGACGCCTCCAACTGTCCATCTCCATCTCGACTCCAACTTCGCCATGGCTGGATCTCTCGATGTCATGGTCACGTGTAACCGCGTGACCGCACAGTCGATTTCAGCCAGTGACAGTCACGGGAGACCAGAGAGCGGTGGGAACTTAATAATAATAACAGTTGTAAAGTTCACTAACCAGTCTAAGGCCGGAATACTGTGCCGGACAGAGTTCTCCAAAGCTAATTTAATTCATTTGCGAGTAAAATGACGCTGTCTGCCAAGTTTTGCGCCCGCTTTTGTCGTCTCTTTAGGCATCTTGTGACTCCTGTTGTCTGATGCGGTTTTTTTTTCTTCTCCCCCTTGAAGAAACTTCTCTGCTGGCTCTCCCTCTCCCTTGTTTTCTTTATCTCTCACGACCACTGTGGTCATTGTCTCCCCCGGTGTGTTGGTCTATCTGATCCCAAGATGCGTCTGTGCACGCCATCACACTCGTTGGAGAGTTTTGCCCAGTCCTTCATCCGTCGACGTTCACTGTTCCACCCACGTGGTTCGTCTAGGGCGGGTCGATCCAACGCCCTCTTCCTTCTATGGACATGATAGCCTCTTCTCCCACCTCTGCGGCTTTTCAGTCGGGAACCCATTGCTCTCCGTCGCCGCATCCATCATGCCCTCCCCGGCCCCATCATGAGCCCTCCCTTTCTCAGATCCCACAGGGTTTTACTCGTCTCTCCTCCAGTGCTCCTGCAGTTCCGCCCCGCGCCGCAGCAGCATCAGCAGGGCATCGTGTGTCCGCCCGATTGCGACTGTCTCAGGGCATAGAGGAGCTCCGATCGGCTCTCAAGCGCCATACAGTTGACGCCCCGACTCTCAGTTCCCCGCCAGGGCCCTCAGGGGATCAGCCTCGCGGTCCAATGTCCGCTGGGGTGAATACCCTTGGGGGCGGAAATCATCCTGCAGATGCCTCGCAACCCCGATCAGCCTTCACTGCGAACGCTGCCTCGACGGCTCCGGGAGCATCGCAGATGCCATCCGCCAGTGCAGGGGCCAAGCGCAGTTCCCCAGACGATGCGGCAGTCGCGTCCAAACCGACGTCTCAGGCTCAGCAGCCGGCTGCTGAGCTCGAGGGATCTCATCCGAAGCGACCGCGGCCGGAGAAACCAGCCGTGAAGCGCTTACCACGACGCTACGAGCTTGCCGATCCTCGTGACATTGTTGTGTTGATCTCGAGCATGTTGATGGAGCTCATCCGATTTAATGACAAGATCCCACTGAACGAAGGCCGGCTGACCCGATTCCATTCTCGATCTCCACCCCGCATATCGGTCCATGACTACCTGCAGCGACTGACGACTCATGCCACCCTTTCTCCGCCTATCCTCTTGAGTATGGTCTACTACATTGACCGCCTCTGCGCTCTCTACCCCGCCTTCACCGTTTCCAGTCTGACCATCCATCGATTCCTGATTGCCAGCGCCACCGTCGCCAGCAAGGGTTTGAGTGATAGTTTTTGGACGAATAAGACTTATGCTCGTGTGGGCGGTATCAGTGTTGCGGAGCTGGCCCTGTTAGAACTGGAGTTTCTGTGGCGTGTCGAGTGGAGGATCGTGCCACAACCGGAAGTGCTGGTAGATTATTACCGGAGTCTTGTTGAGAGATGTGAAGGGTACGAAATCGAGCCAGAAGAAGACAAAGAGGAATCTAAGCAGCAAGATACCAGCGAGTAACTTCGTCTCTTATGGTATGATTGTTGCGGGTCTTAGTAACTGGCAAAACGAGATGTGGTCTATGCTCTCTAGTGTATCCTTCGATGGACTTGATGGGGCACTCGACCAGCTCGTTTTTTCATTTGCAAAACTGTTATCAGGTGGCCAGCTAGCCACAAATACTTCAGGGAGTCGTGAGATTTCCTCCGTATTATTGCATGTTACCTTTCCTCTCTTACGATATCTCTTTGTTCTCCTTCACCCACGTACACGAAGCATTCGGAGGATAAGGGAATGGAGACGGTGTTTTAGGATTCCCAGTTGTGGTTCCTAACAGGTGGCGCGTATTCTGTTTTTTATATGTATGTACATATGAGGCGTTCCATGGTTAATTTTGTCCACGGATTGTCTATACATTTCCAAATTACGATTTTGCACGCTCGTGCATGATATTCTCTAATCAAGAAGATATCTATTGACGACCCTGGGTCTCCCTACCGTTAATTCGAGTACTACTAGTGCTAAAGTAAAATATCTGGCGAATGGATTCCCCCTCATGCCGGCCTCAAGATTGAAAAAAAAAAAAAAATAAAATAAAATAAAATAAAATACAATACATAAATAATTCGAATGTCAGCTGATAATGTAGACCCTGCCTTAGGGTTAGATCATCTCACAGTACTTCGTAGATCCTCTGGACTGGACGGAAAGGGAAACTTAGGGTTTACATCTTAGGGCTAGGAGCAAAATCGGGAGGGACGTCACCGTTGGCCGGTCGAGAAGTGATAGCCCTCCGCCCAGTTGACGATGTATTCTCCCGGTTCCAGATCTTAAGTTTCGCTTCATCATGAGTTTTTATTCATGATCGTCACAAAATAATTGGAACAATGTCTTGACGTTGAGTATCCCTGCTCCTGAATCGTTTTCTTCTCTCCCCGCCACCCTTGTACTTAGTCGATCTGTACCCCGCGGAATTGAGGCGCGTCTTGATGTCGATAGACAGCGCAATGGATACGGACGGTTTGCAGATGTTGGAGAGTATCCAGCCGTTGAAAGGGGAAGTGGTGCATATCAAAACCGTTCAGGAAACGAGACCTAATGAGGAATATGGTGAGTACTTATCTCTTCAGCCGATTTGACGGATCGCAATGTACATCTAGGAAATAATGGATTGCTGAATTGACTTGTGTTTGATTTCTAGGATCCGCGTATGTTGCTGAAGTCAACGTAAAGAGCGCTTCGGCTGTCATCAAGTTCGTATTGATCCTTACTATATTTTCTCCTCTGGGAATCCTGAATGAACTTGCCCGGCTGACTTGATGATTTGCACGCATCCACAGAGCTCTTGACGCAGCTTTCCCCAGAGATCCTTCGTTGTCGCTTCAACACCTCCGCCGCTTCGTGAAGCGTGATAATCTACCCAAGCACCTTAAAGCGTCTATTGTTGCTAGCAAAGAAGATCCCATTAAGCAAGCTCCGCCGCAGACGATCCATGTGCTCATCCCATGTCCATTGCCGGAGATCTCAACCGTCCAAACTATATTAGCGCCCTATGCGCCTTTGTCCCTTTCATCTGATGATTCTTCACATTCTGATAATCCCACGCCGCCTACAGTCCCGATAAGAACAACACGCATCCCCCTTCAGCCGCCTCTCAATCCGCGTCAAGCAGAACAATGGTCTCATACCTTCTGGCCAGTGACATTTAACCCCGCTGCACAGCGGGCGTTGGTCGCGCCACCACCACCGATTCTCAACAAGACGCGTGCATCCATACAATCTAAAGCTGGCCGTTACCTTGCACTAGCTAGGAAGGTAGCCACGGAGGCAGAAGAGTCTGGACGCGGTCGTGGAGTGGGAGCTGTTGTGGTTGACCCAGAGATTGAAGTCGATGAGAATGATGAGTTTGGGTGGACAAAGGCTATTGTGGCCGTAGCTGGAGATGCAAGATATGCGCGACCAGAAGGAGGGAAGCCGTCCCTTCAGGAGTCTCAGTGTAGCCATGGTGGACCGAATCCGGCCAGCAAGACCTATGATCCCGATCTAGAAGGAGGACCAGAACTCCATGCTCTGATGCGTGTTGTGGAAATGATCGCGAAAAGACGACGCGAGGAGCATGAGTCTCCATCCAGAAATGTTTCAAGCACTCCGACATCAGACAAAGTGGCATCGACACCGCTGGAGAGATCCGTCCTCTACTCTCCATCCCCATTCTCATCAGACCCATCCACAGGCGAGCCATCCGAATCCCGCATTCGCCCACGTTCTCTTGGAGGTTACCTCTGCACTGGACTCGACCTCTACATCACACACGAACCATGCCTTTCTTGCTCGATGGGGATGCTGCTCTCGCGGTTCAGGCTTACTGTCTTTCCAAGGAGCGGAAGAATGGTGACTGGTGGATTGGCATCTGAACCCGTTGTCCATCCCGTCCTAGATTCTAGACCTAGCAAGGAACAAGCTTCAGTGGAGGATGAAAACAAGGATGAAGGAAAACAACCAAAGAGAAACTACTACGGATTGCATTGGCGCAAAGAACTCAATTGGCGGGCATTAGGATTTGAGTTCATAGAAGATGATACCCAGAAAGACTCCGAAGGATCTGCTTCCTCGGACAAAGAGATTAACTTTCATGCTTGATTGATACCATAGCATAACTTGGCGTCTGTATAGAGTTTGTTGTTGACAAAAGCTTTGAATGATGTACACTATGTCTGGAGAATTAGTTTTGTGAATTATCGATATCGCTGGCCGCCATCTAGCGGCAACTATGAAATTTGAATTGAAGAAGCTTCCTTCATACACCTGTGGCTACGTCTATAGAACAAACTTTCTACCATTAAATTAATCGTATCTTGAAGGTGATCTAAGGGTCCTCATCATGGAAAGAGCCTTAATCATCTGGCAAGTTACATCATTCCTAGTACACAATCGGTAGTTGGCAGTGATCCAGAGGCTATGATCGACAATGGAGGGTAAAACCCTTGTAAAATTTAGTCTGCCATACGAGCACACAGCCCTCCGTTATAGCAGGGATCTAATAGGTTTTCATAAAAGATTGACATCTTCCAAGATTAGGATGATAAGATACTAGATTTAGTCATAGTCACTCGGCCACGCGATACCTATCACGGACCCCGACACGGGAACAAATAGATATCTATATCGCTCAACATCTTAACTGAATTCACATTTCCTCATTATATCTTAACGGTTAACTACCTTCTTTCTATTTTACATCTTCATTCAATCCATCTTCAAACAACATGTCCCAACTCTCCGACTACCGTCTCCTCTCCTTCGACGTCTACGGCACCCTAGTCGACTGGGAATCCGGCATTCTCTCCGCTCTCCAACCTGCTCTCGAGAAAGCCAATGTGAAACACACACCCGAGCACATCCTCAGCGTATACCAAGCCCTAGAAAGTGAACAACAGAAAATCACCCCCGATATGCCATACTCCCAACTCCTGGCTACAATTTATCCCCTACTAGCCAAAAACCTGAACCTACCAATCGCATCGGAAGAGGACTGTCGTCGCTTCGGCGACTCCGTCGGTCACTGGCCCGCCTTCCCTGACACAGTAGACGCTCTGAAGCGACTATCAAAACATTACAAACTGCTGGTCCTATCGAACGTCGATCGAGACTCCTTCTCACGGACGAATGCGGGCAGTTTGGAAAACTTCCCATTCGATCTAATCATCACGGCGCAGGATATCGGGTCGTATAAGCCTGATCTGCGCAATTTCGAATATATGTTTGATGCTGTGAAGAAGGAATTTGGGATCGAGCGTGAGCAAGTTCTTCAGACGGCGCAGAGTCAGTTCCATGATCATCACCCCGCTAAGAAGATGGGGCTGAAATCGGTGTGGATCGCGCGAACGGGTGCCATTATGGGAAATATGGGGGAGGCATTGTATGATTGGAAATTTGATACCTTAGGGGAGATGGCGGATGCTTTGGAGAAAGAGAATAAATGAGTGTGTTCATGTTTGGTTTAAACATTCTAGATCGTTCCTTGGGTTATAACGCGGTTTGGACATTGATAGATATCATCTTCCCTGATTCCGTAGTTATACTTTTTCAAGAGACGGCCGAAAAAGATAGGCCACACGCCCTACGCAAAATATACACTCCTAACTACATCCACTTCTATCTCCCAGCCAGAGATGAAGGCAAATATGTGCTTCTTCGACGTAAGTAAAGCATTTATCTTTCACTATCCCAATAGCCCAACTTAATAGTAACTAACAATCCCCCAGTCGGATACTTGGCTATACAATGTGCCTATATTAGTCGAGGGATCTCCTCAGATCACGCAGATGATACTCAACCTATTCAGTAAGTCAAAAGAAAGTGTAAGTATTGAAACAGAAAGTGAGCCATGCATGCTGCGTTGCAGAAAACAAGGCATGGATTTAAGCCCATATTTAACTCCTAATCATACAAAGAAGTTAGATCCTTGTGATCTAGTAGGTTCTACGGGGTTCAGAGAACCTCCTGCAAACGGCGATATGACGGGTCACCTATGCGCGTGATCTTCGGGCGCCGACAGCATTACAGTGGAGGAAGTGGCTGATGCGGCGTGGGAGAATAGTACTCGTATGTTTTGGGAGTAGAGGTTGTCATGCTGTCGTTGAAAGTGGTATGAAGCCGAAGACATAGAGAGACATGTATTAGATTTTTCTAGGGTGTCATACGTTGGAAATAAATGTTTGTATAATATTCAATTTGTTGCTAACTTGAGCAGAGGCTGTGTGCATGCAGTCAGCAACGTGGGCTTATGGACAAATGTAGGCAATTATTACTCAATTGCATGCACGCATAGGCTATGAAACACTACGCTTCCATAACTCATCTCTAAAAATGAAGGTCGATTCCCAGATCAACAGCCACATTGTGATCATTAATGCAGGGGCAAAGCTATTATCGCAGCAAACAGATGCAGATTCAGATAATGACTAATAAAAAAAAAATAGAGCCCGGTTCTATTAGAGAAGCCGAAACATCACATCGCGTCGCAATCAGATCAGGACTGACTAGCCGCTGTCGCCGATGTCCCTGCGGTCCATCTCCTGTTTCAAGATAGCTAGAAAGGGACAACGGCAGCGACCAGAACGAGCCCGTTCCAAAAGCGGTACTGCCCGAAAATCATAACTCACATAGTACAAGACGTTTATCAGGACTTGAAAGGTCCCACAGAAGTAAAAGGGGCGTAAAGAAGTAAGGGGTACATATCCTCTCCACCAACCATGACGCTGCAAAGATCCCAAGATCAGCTCAGGTCATCATATTTTGATGTAACTTTTCAAATCTCGTCTTCATATCCGTATCGTGACACAACAAATACAAACCAGAAGATGGTTCATTCAGCCCTTCGGATAGAGATCCGGAACTGTTAGAAGATTCTTTGGGTCCCCTGCTGGGTTTTAGTGAGCGCCACGAAGCTCCCGGGCCCGACGGGAGAGCGGCGGAATCTTGCGTAAAATAGGATTGTGTGGGTTGTTCTCGGCAATCGCCATGTACAAACCCTCGAGACGTTGGATAAGAATGTCCATGATCTTGGGAGCGACTTCACGAATATCCGGATCCTATAGAAAGAACTAAGGTTAGTAGCCGTAAGCTATAATGGGAAGAGGTGGACCGTACATGAAGATTGACAGTCTGCAAAACAACCTCGAGCCAAGAGAGACGCTCTGGCAGGTTTGTCTCCAGTGAAGATGTAACGGCCACACCGACCGACAACGAGACGATCGGGGACAGTCCCGTCAGGTAAGCGGGGTTCAAACGAACGAAAAGGTTATCGAACAGGTCGGCCTGCTGCGACGATTGCAGCCACTACATCACATGCGGGTCAGCGACTGGCTGGCAATCCACCACAAAAGCCAAAAATAATATTGATAACTCACCTTCACCGATCCCTCTTCGTATCTGCCCTCATTCATAAGCTGTGCGATTTCTGCCAGCTCGATCTCCTCTGAACTCCTGGTGGCAGCGACATCGCTAGACGCAGCTGAGTAGGCAGCTGAGACATGCCGGGTGCCATGTCTACTCTCCTCCGCATCACGAGAAGCAAGCTGACGATTAAGCCGGAGGACTTCGTTTTGGAAACTGTTCTGAGCGGCAGCCATTGATGCAACAGTGTCAGATAAGCCGCGGACAAGCGTCGTTAATTGTTCTATTTTAGCGGAGTCGTTCTGACGCTGGATCTCGTACTGTCTCATCTGAGCCTGCATCTGGCGTTCCATGTCGCTTCCGACTTTCGAAGCAAGGTTCTTCAGTGTCGGAGTGATGGTGCTCTGCAAAGCTCTAGAGAATTCCCCTTCAATCTGTGAAGCGAGCTTCTTGGAGACCATGTCGGAAACCACTTTCGTGATATCCGATTTCTGAACCGCACGGGCGACTGAGTCTGGGAGGACCTGGCGCACTTCGCGAGGAACAGCATGAGCAAGTGCCTCGTTGACTTGCTTACCGACAGTCGCAGACGTGACATTGACGATGGCTGGAATGACCTCAGACTGGATGCTGTTCGAAATGATGCGCCCAAGGTTCTTTTCGACCTTGTCGGAAAGGGTGCTCGAGATCAGCTGCAACACCTGGTCCTGCTTAGCAGCAGCAGCAGCGTCCCAGGTACGTCTGTCGTCATCGAAGCGCTTGTAAAGACCTTCAAGTTCGTGACCAAGACTCTTTGTAAACTCAGTTGAGACAGCCTTCTCCAGCTTCTTCATTTCTTTGTTCAAGAAATCACTAGAGATACCGACAGTAATTGAACCACCAGAAGCTGCAGGACCCACGTTTGCTGATGGAATAGTGGCCATCGTGGCTGGAGTAACGACAGGCTCGGCACCGTTCAGCTGACTCTGGATAATGTCTGAGTCTTTGATTGCTTTCTGTGGAGAAATAGCGCGACGCTCTAGGCCAGGTTCGCATAGAACCTGGGATGGCGGAACCTTTGTGTTGGTCTCCTTCACTTTACCAGCAGCTTCACTGGTCGCAGCCTTCTTCTTTTTCTTCTTTTCAGCCTTCTCAAAGCCGTTGGCTGTTGCCTCAGGCTCTTCACTAGCCTTCTTCTTGGAAATAGGCTTAGTAGGTGATTCGTTGCGAGATAAAGTGGCTGCCGCAGCGTGCTCGAGGCCAGCCTCAGAGGTCTTCTTGGAAACTTCCTTGCTGATAACCTTAGAAGGGGTAGGAGTGGCATCGCCATTGACTGAAGGCTCATCCGCAACGTAGCTGGGGAAGGTCTGAAGGTCTGCTATCTCAATGAATCCCTCCTCTAAAGCATCTACAGGATGAATGATCTTGTTATCAGCGGTCCAGCCTAGGTCTTCCTTCTTGATATTGATGCATGTCACACCACGCGAATGCATCACATACAACTCGAACAGCCCATTGTCTTCAGGGCTGCAAGGGGATCCAGGGGTCCTGTTGATGGAGAGAAGATCCAAGCTTCTGAGCTGGCCTTTGGATGCGAACGAGATCTCGCGGATGCCACTCAAGCAAGCAGTCGATTCGGGTTTCGGAAGCTGACCGTCTCTTTCATTGGAGCGCTTCACAAAAGAGGCTTGAGACATGGGCAGTAAATTGTAGCGGGGCGCCGACAAATGAACGAAATAGATAGAGTTCCTGGTTGGATGTCCAACAACAATGATGCCCGAGGGAGGGTGGTACGCCACGCTGCAAATAGCATCCGATTCGTTCTCATGAGGGAAGTTCAGCTCCTGTACAGCTTTCCCAAGCCCAATATCCCATAGCTGCAATGTATGGTTCTGCTTCAATCCGACGAGCACGTAGCGGAGAGCAACAGACTTGACGTAGGGCCGCAGTTTGTCAATAAAGAGCACGGAAGTTGGCCAAGATTTCTCAGCTGGAGAGCCAGTAACGAACGTGTTGAGAGGAACGCGGACCTCAGCAGGAGCGGGGGTGTGAGGCTGGGTCTCTCTGTCGAGCATGTCGCGGATATCCCAGAATCTGAGTCTTCCGGTCTTGTCAAGAGATGCTATGACCGTGTCATCCTCACTGAATACGAAATCCTTTCCGGCCTTGCCCGTAGAGATCTTGAGCGTGCGCTCCTTGAAGAACTTTTCAGTGTCCACAACACGCTGATTTCCTGACACTCCGTATTCAGATGTCATTGCTGCCCGAGGGTTAATAATATAAATGTTCTTACCACGACCGATTCCAAAAAGCGCCGGGTGACGAGAGCTCCGTTTGGCACGCGTTTTCAGCTGGCCACCAGAGGTATTCTCATCAGACGCCGGATACGGTGGGAAAATGAGACTCTCGCTTTCCAACGCATCTAATTCAAAAAGGTCTTTATCCTCTCTCGAGATCGTAGACCAATAGACAGTGCCGCTCACACCAATTGCGAGAACAGCCTGCTCTTTTGACGGAGTCGCGTTCGCGGCAGTGGTGCAGAGGGTCACGTTGAAGATGCGGTCCCGGGTAGAGCGGAAAATCTGCTTATCACTGCCGTCGTCCTGGCGAATTATTCGCAATCCTCCATTCTTAGCGAGCGCGTAGACAATATACTCCGACGTTGCTGAGGTGAGGGAACGGTCAAGTTGGTCGAATTCTTTCTTCAGACGAGCAACATCCATGATGCCGTCGTCACGAAGAGATGCCAACTTCTCGTCATGTGCCTTGATGGCGATAGAGATGAACGGTTTGAGAGGGAAATTATGAACCTCAACAACACGCTCTTCTTCCTTCTCTGGACCCTCCTCGACACTCTCCCAACTGTCAGCGAGTGCGCCATCAGGTACTTCGTCAATCGTCTGTTGTACGGTCTCAGCAACAGGTTCTGGAAGGCCTCCGTTGAGTGTCTCCTTGTTCTCCTCCTTGCCAAGCTCCTCCTTGATATCCTTAGCTGCATCCAGTAGTTCACTGGCCAGCGTGGAGAGCACAGCCTTTGACGCATCCGCTGCACCCTTCTTGCCTTGGGTTTCTTCCGTTGACGCTCTGGCCAGAGCATCCTCGACCTCACGTTCCACCTGCTCTGCAACTTCACAAAGGGCTTCCGAGACCGTCTCCTTCTTCTCGACCGCAGGTTGAGCCTGAGCGTGAATTGCCACATTCCCGTCAGTACCAACGGTCGATCGGCTGCTGACCTTTTCAGTGGTAGCTGGAGAAGTCTTGGTACGTGATGTATCCCTTTTAGACTTCATGGAGTCGATGGCAGGGCTTCCACTGCGAGAGCAAGACTTTGGCTGTGGGGTAGTCTTCTTAGGAGATGCGGCAGCTAGCTGGTCGAAAGGATTTATGTAGGTGAAAATAGTATCTTTGCTCGGGACCGATGGCTTTGGCACATCAAAGGGAAGATTTTCAGGTTCCTCGCCTGAACCAAACACATGCATATGCACGTCTTTGATATCAGAAGTAGGTTCTTCAGACGACTTGCTGGGCTCAGAAATCTCCTCAGCAGGCGGAGTCTCGACATGAGGTGACTTGAGAGGGGTAGAAGCGGTCGGTGACTGGTTCTCCTTCACTAGCTCTCCATCGGTACTTCCCTGAGAAGGCTTGGGCCGGTTGAGCAGTCTGAGGAGCATCTCCTGCGTAGTTTCAGCGGGCGCAGCCGAATTTGCGGGCTTCTCCCCAGCGGGGGCAGGCTCAGTCAAACTAGGACCAGCGGCTGGAGGTGTGGCAGAGGTTTCAGGCGTAGGCCCCCGTTTTGCCATGAAGGACGCCACCAAGTCAGAGGCAGATATGGCTCTTGTATGGCCTCTCTTTTGCTCTGCAGCCCCAGTTTCCTGGGGCCGCTGAGAACCTGAGAGAAAAGAACCCATCGCAGGAGCTTGCTGCCCAGCTGGCGAAGCGTTCTGTCCGAACTTGAGCAAGTTCAAGAGACTGGCTGTGCGATCCGCGTTCTGCTGCTGCTGTTCACTTCTCGGTGTCGCCGCAATAGGACTGATGATATCTGAGCCGTTAAGAGGAGGAGTGTTTCCAGGCACTGGAGTGTAAATAGGCGAAGACACCGAAGGGTGATGGTATCCGTGCTGCTGAGTGCGCGGATGCGGCAAGCTCTGTCCATCATAAGGCTGCGGACGCAAGCCCTGCTGGAATTGCGGCTGGCAAGCATCCTGGGCCACAGGGGAGGGAGAAGGACGCGGCTTAATGCTCGCAAACAGAGCTTGGAGATCACTTGGGGTGGACATTTCTGTCACTCGCCTTGTAGGACGACCGTGAAATGATATCCAAGCTCAGACCCAATTAGTAGCTCTCTTTCGAGAGCAAGCTCTAGAAAAACACGACAATGGAACCAGAACACAGTTCAATCAGCTCACACAAAGCAACAAAATTCAAAAGAAAGGAATAAGCGACCTAAAGCTGGCCAGATGGGGGAAATTGACGATGTTGATAGTTGGCAAGACGGAGGAAATCTCGCGGTGGGTTGCAGTGACGGAAGAGCGAAAATGGCTGGGCGGGCGCTTGCGCTTGTCGGATGTGGCTGCGGCGAATGTTCCGCCTTCACTGCATTCGTCTGAGGCGATCATCGTCATTACTAAAGTGAGAACAGAGGTCGTATTGTGTCCTATGAGTGTCCATCAACTTTCTCTACACTAAAAAAACACCTCTTGGAGGGACATCTTTAATCTCTTCTGTATAAAATTGTGGTGGTTGCGCTCCACACCCACTCCTTTCATAAGGAGCCTATCCTAGTCTCACCTGCTTGCGCAGGTTTCCGACCGCTTTGTCAGGAGACACCATCTCCTACCAGAATCCAGACCATCATGTTCTGTCTCAGAAGGTATATTTTGAACAAAGACCACTATGTTCATTTGGAGGAATCTAACTTCCTATCCAGCTGGTTACCGCTCCTCTTCATTCCCACCAACGCCTCTCCCCTCTTCATCATCTCCTTTGTCACCGTCACGTATATCCTCCACCGACCCTGCATCTACTGCTCCGCCCTGCTACTGATACTATTCCTCTCATCATGTCATTGGTCTGATCGCTGTTTCTTTGACTTCCGGGGCGACTGGTTCTCTCCGCGCTTCGCCGCCTCCCCGGTCACATATACGGTGCCGAGCAATGCATCAATAGCCGCAGACAAGGTCGATTTCGGCAATGAGAGCTTTGCGGGATACATTATGGAGACCGTGAATACAACTACAAAAGTGCTGGCCGGTGCGGCCTTGGAAGAAGCGAAGAAGAGACTCTCAAATGGTACCGTGGACATCAGGCAAGAGGAATGGACAGGCATGGGACTGGAGTGGCTGCGAAGTCTTCTAGGACGGCGCGAGTGGACCTTGCCTTGCGTGGACGTCAAGGTTCGATTGTAAGAGAGCGTTTCGGAAATTTTCCACTGTTGATTTGGCGCTGTTGATTCAGGATAGCCGCCTGGGCGCGATGTCGTCAGTGATCTTATTTCAAGTTGGCATAATATTACTTTGCGAGCTTCTTCTTCAACATCCATGGTTCTAGCATATCAACAGCATTCTTCTGTCTCTATCGTGACAAGTATGAGCCAGTGGGCGTTACCCCTGAACCGGGCTCGTATTCATGTACATAATTCACTGCAAAAGCTGGAAAGGGCATCGGGAGCATCCAGATCTCTCATCATGGTTTTCACTTCCAGAAAAGTGCTTCGTATGATATAGATATTTGTTATAGTCTGTCCACGTGTTCTTTGATTCCCAAGGTGGCTTTCTTTGTCCATATTAAGAGATCCTTGGACCTTATAGGAGGAATAAGTTTCCCTATCCATACGTACCCCGCAGCGCGACCTCGAGCTCAAGGTTAAGAATAAGGAAATGAGTCCAGATACTTCAGCTCTCTCTTAAACAGGACCTGCTGGAAACCGCGCGAATCGCTTGAAGTCCCGAAGCTACCGTTAAACATGTGGCAAGAGAGCACAAATATAAATTGATGACTACTGTGGACGTACAAGACTCCCTACTAATTTCGTTTTCGATGGTTGACGGAGTCATAAATAAGCCACTGCAAGTAATATGATAGAATTTCCTTCAATGCTTCGGATCTCACTCCCCTCCACCCTTTTGCCTCAGCATACCCCCGTCGGACGAGAAGGTATACACATTTCTTGATGCCACTTAGCCAGGGCACATGTTGTGGCTAATGAGGAAACTCTCCAATGCATCGATGCAATTCATGCAAGCACAAACCTATTCGCTGGTAGTTAGCCTCCGAATGTCTCTTCGGGAGCAGTAAGGAGCATACAGCCTGGGCTCCTCCAACCACGCATCCCAGAACACCAGGTGCGTCTTCGCTTATCATGTCGGCTACCATGCAAGCGGCGCCAGCGAGGACAGACGCACAGTCCATCATGTTACAGTCTCCCTGGGCAGCGTGAATGATGGCTTTTGCGACGACATCCGCGCCTAGCGTCAGAACAAGCGATGTTAGTACAGTATGTATGACCCGGTGATGAGAAGAAAATCGTTTTAATGAGAGTATCTATCCTACCTTCAGGTGGGGTGCGAGCAGAGATTGAACTGGGTGCAGCAGTGACAGAAGTCACGGCAAGCGCCGCGAGGGCGAGCTTGGAGAAATCCAAGTACATTTCTCCGATGCTAGGTTCGATTGTCGAAGGCGTTGATTTGATGAAAGGAGTATCTTAATGTCTTGTTTATCCTTCAACTTGATGGAAGAAGAGGAAAAGGATTGAGGGAAGAAGAGGGCCTTGGACGGGTATATATAGACAGTAGACATTGTATATCAGGAAGGTGCCTCTCGTGAAGAACTCGGCTGTAGTAGGAAGGTGTAACCAATGACGAGTCCTATGGTTACTCTTCCCCTAATCCCATGATCGAGGTGTACACCGGTGTGAAACCACCTGGAACATACCAAGATAGTGGCAAAGTAAGATCTGAGTTTTTCGATGTACAACAGAGTCGAGAATATCCAGGTATAAGAATGATCCTCTGAGTCCAATTGGCTAATCGTACTACTAGCGTCCGGACAATGTGCTTGTCAGGCCTGTTCCGCACGACCTTTTCACGTGAAGACAAGCCAAAAGATTGATAAACTCTGAGCCAGCCTTGTAAGGGGTCGAGAACCGTCTATTTAGATATAGCTGGCTTGTTGAAGGAGGATTGGTCAATACATGCTTACACCCTTGAGGGTATCGGGATATCAGTGAAACTCCCCGTCTCACTGTATAACCACGAGCTGCAATGTCAACCTTAGAGACGAAGGCCTATCGTGCCGACTTATCCATGATGTGCAGATACCCAAGGAAGATGAAGAGCGGAAAAACCACTTCTCAGAACTAGTTGAGGGTTAAGTGGCGTTTACGTCCTTAGTCCTTAGGAATCTGTAATGTTGTAATGGTAGGATATATCCAAATTCTGGGCGTCCTCAACCTTCCGTAGTTGCCCTGTGTGAGCCCCCTGAGAAAGTGCTATGGTAAAAGACCGAGGTAATGACAAGCTTGCATCTATAACTTGGCAGTGGATAACACGAGGTATCCAGGCAGCCCTGCTCAGGTGTCACCATTTCTACAGTGAGAGTCCAGGCCCATGCCCACGGTGCTGTAACCGCCATCCCCAGTTTTATCTCATTTTTTGCGGTCTAGACATGCAATTCCATTCCTATGTGCAACTAGGAGGCACGGACATTCATTAGCAAAAGAATCATTGGATGAAGCTGGTGAAATTAGTCTTCAATTTCTGAGCAATACATAGATATAAAGAGCCTGGCCACGCTATACGCCGGATCTTCCCTCCTAAGAGCTTCAAAAAGATCCAGCGGACCGATGTAATTGCTAGTAGAAGGAGTCCTGCCCTCACCCACATCACTTTCCTATCTTACATGAACGAGGGATAAGTCTGCCTCGATATCGAAGGGGGGGAAAAAGTAAAAGAAAACGAAAAGAGATTGAATCACAATCGGATTCCAATTTCTGCTAATTACTTCTCTCATCGAGAGGGTCTCTGGATAGTGATAATAAGTATGTGACAGAATACTGCGATGACAGTGGTGACATGTGGGGGTATGACATGACGTTGGAGAGACATGAATGGCAAAAGAAGTGGTGAAGATGGCACTCGTGGACGAGGCGTAAAGACGTGAGAACGTGAGAACGTGAGTAGGTAGTTGGTATCATATCACAGCATAATCGTAGCCACCAGACCCGTTGCGGATGTCTTCTCCGTGGGAGCGTGGCGACGAAAGGTCAGAAAATCATGCAACTGGCGACCTGGGCCAGAAATGAGAGCGGTGGACATCAAATGGCAAGGCATTTCCGCAGAAAGCCAGTAGAATCGAAAGGAAATCGCCGAACAAAGCCCAAAAAAAAGCAAAACAACGCAGATCCGGGGGAATATGGTATCAACTTTCTTCTCCAATCCTCGATATTAGACTGACTGGCTCCTCCCTCTATATGGGTAGACTCAATCAGGTGTATCCTGCTCCAGGGGTGATTGGCATCGGCCAGTCGTCTTCCGTGATGCTGCTCCAGAAGATCCAGACAGTGACAACTGCAAGCAGAGTAAATAAAGTTTCGAACAAGGCTCCGTTGATTTTCCCGTCTGTCCCCTGACATATGTGAGTACTGATCACGTATTCGAAGATTTGTCCGATCGCGAATAGAAGACCAGCGATACTGAGGTAAACTATGAGACATTGTAAGTTAGCATGTTCCTTGCAATTCCACCGTGGATATAAAATCAGTGAATGGAGGTCGATGCGTTCACTGGCTTTCATGCAGAAAGCAAAGCGCGTCAAACCGTACTCGCAAGCTGAAGGCATTGGGATGAGGCACGTACTCATAGGCTTAGTTTCCCCAAGCACTCGAATGACAAGGACGGACTCGAGGACATAGTAGAACACGAGGCAGACAAGTGGAAATAATTGGTAAAGCACATAAAGTGCGATATTCCGGTTGTTCCCATGGTAGCTCGAGTCGAAATGACCAGTCCAACTGAAGGCTGTGTCGAGTGTAATGTAGCCAGTGCCGATAAAGAGGATACCCGCTGAAGACAAGAACAGAGCAATAGAGGCCGGTGTGCCATCGTCGAGGAATTGGAAGCCGACCAATGCGTTGAGTAGGAGAACCCAGCATGTTGCTGTGATGGCTGCCACGTGAACCGCAGTGAAGCCCTGGAGAAAGTCAGTGGAGATTCTTCGAAAACTCGCGGGATCATGGACCTTTCGAACGGTAGAATCGAGTGGAAAAGCTCCCACCGTGAAGATTTCACATATCTCAATTATTATGTAACCAGTTAAGAATATTTGCATTTCCCTGAAAGAGTACCTGTCAGTTGCGCGCCAGATTCAGTCGGTGTGTCGTTAGTATTCGTACCTTCTTCCCACCGCCGCTTGTTTCTTCTCCGATCGCCATACTAGAAAAACGGTGACTAGTATCGCGATAAATGCTAAGATAATTGACCCTGCGCGATATCAGTTTCCATTTCGAAAGTTGCGAGACTGTGCAACATACCCAGATTACCGAGATAGCGATTTCCACTGAGATTGATTCCCGTCAAAGCACAGCCACCGTACGCACGGTTGGGCGGTTGATTATTCGTAACAAATATCTATATCCACATATCAATCTCAATCCTTCGATCTCTTTGTCTATGCGAGTCGCATTATTTTGACAATTATGAGAGGTGGACGTACATTGCATATTGGTAACGTAGAGTCCCGACAAAAGTCCTGTCAACAAAGTAATTGCAGTCAGCCCATGACCTTGATTACTTTCTTGATTCTTGCGCCATAACTCACATGGAAATTACCGAATTGGGTCGAACCCATGATTACTATCGTAAAGAAAGACTATAACTCCGGCGATGAGATCGTAGTTGCGATGGCCGCAATGGGCGGTCGCCGCTCTCCTTTAAGTCTGCTGAGAAGACAGCGATCGACCCCCGTCGCGGGTATACTGAGCAACACAACTTTCCACACTCCAGTGTTGGCTCAGGATCTCTGATCGGACGAGAGATCCTGGAAAACGAATGACGCGAAAGAGCGACTTGCGCAGCGCTGAAGGAATTGGACGTTTGGGATGGAAGCCTAAGGTGGTTTAGAGACGATTGCCGACGCTGGTCGACGTTGAAAGAAACGAGCGGCGACACGACAACCCGACCAGACCAATTCCAACTTTAGCAGCAGAGCCCTGTTAACAGGAAACGAGAGCTGCAAACGCCCTGGTGAAGGCTAGCAAATCAGGCGGGGGAGGTGGCCCTAGCTGGCGGTGCTATCTTAGGCTCGGTTTAGGATGTTGCTAAAGAGGGCTCGGTCCATCAGACGTCGCAAGAATGCCGCAAGATCGCCAGGGGAGGCTGGGGTGACGCCCTAGGGATATCACAACGGCAGTCAATAGTGCCCACTCGGATGCAGTCTATCACTCTATATGACCGTGAGGAACTCCCTCGAACATCCCAGCTAAGATAGACTCGCTCGAGTGAAGGAAGGGCTGGTGAGTGACCCAAAGCGAATGCGCCGCCTTTTCAACTGAGACAATGGCATCCAAGTACCAGATGAGGCGCAGCAGGCAAGAGCTTCTGGTCCTGGAGAGAGTGGACCGCCATCTCTACGAACTCGAGTTAAATTTATCTACCATATGGAATTCAAATCTGTGGCAGCTGGGGATTGTGGATATACTGTCTCGTCGGTTCCATGGGTCCCTGTTTCCAAATCGAGTATCTCTCCACCTCGAAAGTTACGGCCACAATCCAATCTCGACTTAACCCGTCCAGGCACCAAGTACAGAATACAAAAGTACCATAAGCGACTCGAGTTTACTATTAGGAGGATCCGTGTGTTCAAGCATTAATTTTTCCTAACTCACGGACTCTTGAAGAACCGGTCGGAAATTGACCTCATATGATGACCACTCAATCCAGCTAACCAATTTTCTGTTTCTCGTGGTTGTCGCTCACATATCACGGCCCTAAGATGGCCCGGGGTAAGCAGCCCGGTTTGGCGTGGAGAATCGGATGGGGATTTGCTAGTTCAACCCAGAACAATAAAATGAATAACCAGACCATACTCGTCTCGTCCATCTCCCACGAAGGGGCCAGCCACATGGAGGCCTTCCACCACGGAGCCACCAATAATACCGAAGGGGAAGCGCCCGCGACAAGGCGGGAGTACTCCGGCAGTGTCTGGACCTGAAGAATTCCCGCCTTGCGACCGCAGCGAAGTCATTGACGGGTCGCGAGATGGCGGGTGTTGGAGGATCATTTGAAGACAATAATATTTACTATGAAATAGAGTAAGTACTTTTTCGTTGTGATCTCTTTCATCCACAGCATGCCATCTTGCAGGGCAGGCCCACATCGCCTCAAAAAGCCGTGATCTTCTAGCAGGCGTTGAGTTGGATTCTTCCGAGATGATCTTTTTCTTCAATACTGCCCAAGTTGACAGCTAGATCGACAGCCACAATGCCTAGAAGGGGATTTTCTTACCTGACAGATGCTATGGTGCATCTGTATATCCCTGAACCAATACCTGCTCTGCGCTCCCAAGACTTAAGACCGCCGCCACGAAAGGCTTGTTTGTGAGCGGAGAAATCACGGGAAACTGACGGAATGGCAGTGGGTCGAAAGTGTCCTAGGATTTTCTTGACAGATTGATCGATGGTGTTGCACTTGGGAGGTGGTTGGCCAACATAGCGGGAGCGGTGAAATTAGTGACGGAGGCTGGATCTCCACCCGCCCGTACACTGTGCCACTTTCTACACACGAAGTACTCGATCGAGTATACCTAACGTCCTCTACTAACCGCTACTGGTGGTGGGAGAGTATCACTGTGCTCAGATCCTGCATGGCATACTACGCCGTACAGTAGACTACATATTTTGCTGATTGGTACTTGATGGGTACGGTACTCCATAAGTGTGCTGCAGTGTTTCCTCAAAGTCCCCAGTCACAGTGCCTTTCTATGCTGGCTTCGAGAACAGCGATCCCTGTAAGGGATGACGCTGCCGGCGTTTGTGCATTTGATGAAGGGTCTTGCTAGTATTATTCACCTGTTACGGGACTTTGGAGTATGCAATTTGATTAATTGTCGCCTTGTACGGAATGGTCCCTCGATACTGTGCGAGGAATCGTTTCGTTTCAGAACTATCCCTTCCGCCCACATGAAACGTCCTCTCACGGGCCATCTCAACCTTGATCCATCCGACCCCATCCGTGAATCATGGGTCCCACAGGAGCTGACCTAAAAAAATAATGGACTAACTAACTAGCAGACGTCTTCGATTTCCAATGGTTTCCCGTCATGGTCACCAAGGTCCAGCTTCAACGTGCGGCCAAAGAGCTCGAGCAGCATCTCGAAGCAGACTTTGCTGATGGCTGGGTCGTATCGGCCCTTGCTGAGTTCGTCGCGGATAAACGCGTCTATACGAGTCAGCTAATCCGCATTATGCAACCATGGTGGTGTGGCTGGGTATGATCTATAACGTACGCTGCGCCCATGCCACTTCATAAAAGCTGAAAAGTACACCTTTCTCATGCAGCGTCTTCCGGATAAGATCCCGTCCTTCGGGAGGGACGTGGTTGTCATTCTTTCCGAAGATCTGAATAGTACGGTTGATCAATTATCCACAACCACGATCTTGGGCCCTGGTAATTCACTGCAGGAAACTCACCATGATTAATTCTCCCTTGATATCTCCTGCTCTCGCTAAGCTGTCGTCATTCTTTCCCTCTCCAAGGGTCCTGCTGTGGATATCTGTCGCAAAATAACAGACTGCAGCCTTGATTCTCTGGTCGAGGGCACAGCGATAAGCTAGATGGCCTCCCAGGCACATTCCCGTTGCGCCTATACGGCCATTACACGTTGGCAGCGACAGGAGATAGTCGACACAGAGAGAAGCGTCCTCATCGTAGGCCGCAACTTTCTATCCCTCCCTCAGTTAACGAATGTCATTTCTAGGACTGGTCTGTAACGCCAGTCATCATCCACGGAAGAAGTGGTAACATTAAGATCCTGCGTACCTTGGAGATCTTCCAGAGATTCCCCTTGCCAGTGTCTTCAGCATCATACTTCAATGGTTCTGGTCCCGTGAACTCGTGATAGCTCGACGGTGCAGCGCAAATGTAGCCTTGTCCTGCAATCTGGCGCGCAAAGCGAGAAACAGGACCCGTCACTGTTCATAATAAGCTCCTGCAGGGGTATTACTACAAAAGCAGAAAATCAAACTTACCCTGATAAATCTCACTGAACACCACCACGCCGGGGAATCGCGCCTTTGGATATCCAGGGATGGTCGGATGGAAAACATAAATTCCTGCTCAGATAAAGAAATGGTCAATAAATGGGTATTAAATTGCCCACTCCCACATTTCTTTGATAGTTCAATAGCCCGCAAACAGCGGACATCATTGCACAAGCAGACAGGCCGCCAATCCTCATTGCATTCATCCCACTAATCCACAATTGAAAGTGCATCAATCACACAAAAGAGCCAAGCGCGATAAATATGATAAGAGCAGCCCTTTGTGATGGCTTTCATTGCGGCTTCCACAGAACCCTTCCTCCCATTCCATCTTCGCCATTTCAATTCCAACATGAACAAGACAAATAGAACAATTGCATGGAATCAATGCAACATAGGATATAGAAGGTAAAGGCAAGTGAAGCATGGACGTCAACTGTAGGCAGATACTCACGCATAGTCCCCTCCCCACCCGCTTTCGTGGGGACGTCATGGTAGGATTCCTGGATCAGCATCCTTGCTCCTTTTTTCCTCCTTCTTTCCCTATTTAATTAAGAATTGTGGTTCAAACAAATTTGTATCAGGAAGATGCAGGACAAATAACAGTTCTGGTGTTGGAAGAATCCTTAAAAGTTGAGTCTGAAGTTTTGGGACCTTCCCCGCGTTAGGATTGGAGGGGAGCAGTAAGCTCCGTGGATGGATTAGTTATGATTACATGCAGAAAGTAAAATTGTGGACCCGCCGCTGGCGTTGGAATGTATCTGGTCAATGACCTCAACACAGCAATAATTTCATAAGTCGTAGGGGCCATTGATGTTTTTTTTACGGACTGGAGAAATCAAAGTTGTTATGGAATGAAGTATGCGGGGAAGGTATAAGCTCTAGCGATAATGATTGGCAGGTATATTAAGGTAGAAAAATTGTCCGCTGGTAGACAACAAGCATAGAAAAGCCCCTCTCCAAATAGCTGTAGATAATTCAATAAGGCAATTAAAATAGAATCACTCGTCCCCGACATCGGGTTTCCCTAAACATTCAATGTTCAAATCCGATGCAACCTGACTAGTGGAAATAAGCCACTATCACTTTCGTTCTGCACGTTCAGTTTTCAGAACTACTCGTGCGGTCCGTTGATGCGAAGTCCTGGAATAGTCATTAGGGGACTGACGAGATAATTTGAGCGAGTTGACGAGCCTCGAGAGTGAGGCCGGCTCTCCGATTGATGCTCAGAAATGTCAGAAAGCGGTGAGCTTAGGTCACTGGTCTGGCGCTGAGGACCTCTTCTGGCGGTGGGCGAGTACCGTTCTGAGGAGTCGGATACTTCCGTCGGGCTTCTACTGTCATGTGGCGCTGACATGAGGACGCTGTCGAGAGATGGACAGTAGTTCCGTCCAGATGTGGAATAGTTGTCTACCGGGCTGTTATGCGGAGTCTCAAGCTCAAATAGTCCTTGAGGGGTGGCTGCAGATCATTGTGAGCATAACGTTTGATTGAACATGCTGGTTGTTAGAGACTACCATGACTCTTACCATCTAATTCATGTATAGGGAAACTACTCGCTTCCGTTGCGATAGGGGATGCTTCAAACTGGACACCAATTCCAGAGGAATGTCCGCATGACGTATGTTTCTCATTTGCTTCGACTTCGGAAACGGTTGGTACGAAAGATTTTGAATGACGCATATACGTGCCGTGCATCATCCAATTGAGAATGTGAGAGGGAGTATTCTTTTGACTGGAGTCTCCGGGCCCGTACTCCCTCTTATACTGTCGCCATCGGTAGACGAGTAAGCAGATGACAAGGATAGCTATCACAATGATCCCGAGGACGACCCCGAGGACAGGACCAACCCAAAGAGGTAATGGATGATGGGTATTTGAGGGAGGTGGCAGCTTGGATGAAGTGATTGGAGTACTAGTTGATGTTGCTGGTGTCGATGTGTTCGAGACCAAAGCATAAGGAAAATAGGTAGGGATAGTCTTCGTATATTTGGACGAGAATATTGTAGCGAGAGCGTCATCATTCCAAGCAGCCGGAGCGGTCTTGGTTGCGCTTCCATTGGCACTTGGGAGGTCAGCTCCTGCTCAGATCAAAACATGATGTAGAAGAACTCACTCTCCTCCGATTTTGTCAGTGATAAGAAATGGAACTTGGTACTGATTCCAAATTTCCGGATTGTATGAGTCCTGAAACCGGAGCGTATTCAGATTGAAGATCTGAATAAAGCCTCCATCTAGACAAATAGTGGAATCTCCTTCAAATATGCCTCCAAGAACAAACATTTGGTCTGGGTATGCTTTCACGCACTTGTGTCCACTTCTAGCATGCGCTAGCTCCCCGGAATATACCTTAATCCAGGTGAAAGATGGAACAGACAGGACGTATACGTCATCAGAAGGGGGATTCTCAGCATTTACCCCATTGTATCCTCCATAGACGTAAATATTATATGAACTGTTGTCTGCTGCAGCGGCGACTACGGAGCAGAAGGATGCTGTCTGAGGTGGAATATCGCCGGTCGTATTCTGTAAATACCTAGGCCTTGTCGGTCTAACTTCTTCTGTTAGACTGAAGTGGTACGTACCATTTCTTATTTGCAATATCATAAACTGGAAGGGTCTTCATAAATGTTCGACTGGTGCTATTCTGCATCATAGTGAGAAGATAGTGGTATCCAAAGGGAATTCACCATACATACAGCGGCTGTCTGCTGTGTCTGCGTCAGGCTGCGGCTGGGGGTGAGGATCTCTGGATCGGTAACACCTCCTATGGCAATTAAGACACCAGATTCAGAAACCGGGATCCAGACAAGTTCCGCATTGGCTCTTGCTAGGATATGGTCTGGCAAGGTATCATTCTCCCACTTTTCATCCCGCATCGTGGACATGTCCACTGAAATCAGAGTATTTGCAGTAACATTGGCGGTGATGTTCGGTAGGCCTCCTTCTGCAATAATGCCCCAGTCTTCAGATCTCATGCCGCTGAAGTAGAAGCCCAGATTCTCACTTGGGACTGACACTCCTGCGCCGTTTGTCACAAAACGAGTGACGCCGTCTGGCAGTGTTTTCTGAAGGAAACCGGGGCTCCAGGCCTCCCTGTATGGTCCCCATTGATATGCCTCGTACGCTAGCATCTGGTTTGGTAGTTGCGCGTTTTCAGCATCTGTCCAAAGAGAGAGTCCGCTTCCGTCCGTCAGTGATAATCCATGTATATACCAGTCGTGCTTTGCATTACCCATAGAGAATGAACTCATCATTATTCGCAAACATTACACCATCCTTATAATTGGGGGCAATATTATTGCTCGCCGAACCGCCTGCTTTTTCCATGCTCTGTAATAAGCCAGTGAGATTCGTCGTGTTTCCGAACGGCAGCCCGAGATTGAGGCTGTAGAGTAATCCATGTTCATTTCCTGGGATCAAATCAATATGTGCCTCGAATCAGTTCCATGGGATAGCTACCGTCGTTGACAAGTTGTCCCCATTGCCCATCAGATTCTCCGCTTCTGTCGATTAGTGGTAGTCTAGACAACGGTGATCGCTGTGACATACTATCGATACCATGTAGATCCTCCATCGAGGTATATCGTATCGCGGATCACGTTCGCTGCGGAATAAATTTAATCACAGGGTTTCTTCGGGCTCCAAAGTTGACGAAAGCTGGGTAAGTCTTTATAGGATGGAAAATTGCACTCACCTCTAAGTTGCTGCCAGTTGCATATCGAGATATTAACATTATTTTCCCAGTTCGCCGCAACTGTCTTCTGGTACAGAGTAAGGCATATGCTCGCAAATAAAAGTAACGACATCGCAATTCAACCACTACGGTAAAAGCGTATCACGAGCTACCTTGTATGTACAATCAGTCGAGTTTCCGGAAGAAGACAAAATTTGACATTTCCCTCGACACACGGCTGTCAAATGATTTTTGCATCGACTAGATGCCAACCATCTGCACTATGTGACGTTAAGACAAAAAGAACGAAAAGCGAAATTTTCCGATTGAGAAAGTCGTATTCTTAGTTATGAAGGTTGTCCAAATTGGGTTAACTATGCTGAAACTCCACGCTGATCTCTGCGAGAGTGTGGGCTAGGCCAGAGTCTCTTGGAGGATACGGTAGTACCCTACTTTGTTTGCAAGCAGATCATCACTAATCTGACGCACTTCGCTAGGATACGCTTGTAGCTCACAGAGAGAATGCGAGATGTGCACAGGTCAAGCCACTACGGACCTGTCACTTGTGGCGAACGCTCAGACGCTCTATGCTCGCTTAGGTATTCACTCGACTGTATGTCTCGGGCCACTGTAACCCATGGAGGAAAGATGAGGACTCGGTTGGGAGACATCTCTGCTTCCGTGGTTGTACAAACATGCCCCTAGCTCGCTAGCCATATGCAATATTCGATGCGGCCATCCAGGTTGGCCGGGAACAGCAAATGTCGATCTGTATTGTAATGATGGACCCTGGAGAGAATTTCGGATGAAAGCAAACTCTCCTGAATCTAAGATCAAGGCGCTGGTAATGTGGGATCTGGTGCGGATGTCTTTGTCTACTCAACTCCATTGGACCCTGCGTTGGTCTCTCGCTGTCGACTTGGTGACCACTTTATCCTCTAGTCTCAAAACCATCCTTGCGCTGATGATCAAGACCTTGACTTGCCGTTTCATGCTATATAAGTGTTGTGAAGTGGTTGATCTGAGGACGCAGGCTACGAAAGTACCGTCGAGTGGCGCTGTCATAATACTAGTTTGGATATTTCTTTCAGCACAGGGATCAGCGTTGAAGCCGTCGATAGCTCGACTGCTTCCACGGGATCATGTCGAGGCAGCAAAAGTTAGACTCGACAGGGATATTATTATTTCCAGAAGTCTCAAAGAAAAGCAATTTGTTGGCCTTCCGTCGTTAGCTCCCCTGAAACTCAGAAAGCTGGGGGTATACAGGAACTGCACACCAGCAAACGTCAGACCTAGTTCGAATCTCATGGGTGTAGCTGCAGAAATCCCCCCGTTGTAGATCATCTAAATAAGCTATGTTTCAAGCTACCAGTTACTGAAATAGTAGCAATAGGAGATTACGGGCAGATCAGGTACAGAGGGTGAAAGGATTATCCCCGTCTTCGCCGTCGGAAAGAAATAATCAAATACAAATTCTGATATGAACGGGCCACTTGCATATTCACAACTCCACTAGGACAGAGTTGAGCAGATCAGCAGGCATGGATGGCGTTGTTGGGAAGGCAAAATTGATTATGTTTGCTCTGGAACAATTCTTTTTATAATTCCAATTCTGAGATTATATCTGCCAACTCAATCTGCTTCAACAGATTCTTCTTTCTCTGCTTTATCAAGACCCTCGTTTCGGCTTCTTTGCATTGAGCCTTCATCTCTTAATTCTTACATTCGTTCATTCACCACTCAACTCCGTCCATTTAGTAGCATTCAGAACTTCATTGTGCATTATTATTAATCTTTTTGACCATGAGAATTCGGCTGGCTTCATTTCTGGGCCTTTTTGCCCTTGTGCCAATTGTTTTTGCGCAAGATGAGACCCTGGACTTTTCCGAGTTCTCATCAGCTAGAACATTCTATGAGACGGAAACGAAGCCCTTGAGCACAGTCTGGGTGACAGACACTCTTACAGTGCCTTGTCCTTGTAGCGAAACGACTGGTAGAAGCACATACTTCTATACGAGCAGTTGGTCGGTAAGTGACCTGAACTCTTGCTGATGAATCAAGAAGAGTGTCACTTGTAGTTATACCTGGAGTATGCTCTCGCTGATACTATTTCTGTATCTTAGACTGCAACAACTTTCACAATCTCTTCTTTCTCGACGGTAAGAAGCGAATTTTCCCAATGATCCTATAGCCCAGAAGGATTTCTCTGATTGAAGGTCGCTCAGGAAACGATTTGGACTTCTTATTTGGATACGACATCTGCGAGGAGTATACTCCCCACTTCCTCGACATCGGATTCCTCAATTTTGGCCCCTCCTCCACCTAGGAAAACATCAACTTCTCGCACACCACCTCCTCTGTTGACAACCCATCCTCTTTCTGTACCTCCACATCCATCAGGAAGCTCAGTGCTCAGAAATTCTACCACTCCAAGCGTCGTCAATCCTAAATACCAGAGTACTACAGTTACTTCATTCGTTTCTACGACTGTAATTGAGACGGTCACAACAACTAATTCACCAACCATACGCCCTGTTCCGGAAACTTCTATCTCAATAGTGACTGTTGGGATTAATACCACTCTACCTGGTCGAGTAACTACGGTGTCTTTACCCATACCAACGACTACAACTGAGACGGCAACTTCTACCTTCACAACAACTATTAGGCTCAACACGACTGTGTCTAGTCAAGTAACTACAGTGAGTTTGCTCCAGCCGACAACGACAGCGGGGACAGCCACAGTCATAACGACTACAGTCACCTTGCCTCAGAGCACGCTTAGCCATACAGAAAATACTACCACTGTTTCAACTATACCTATGTCTTCTGGAGGCTGGAGAACAGTTACTGCTAAGACTACTGTGACCACTACTATATGGCCATCTAGCTCTGGTAAGTGAATCTCCTCAACTATCTCCCAAGCTGTTTGGTTTAGAATGAAGATTGATGTTTATTATTGACAACCGTTCGTAGTTACATCATCTTTGACCTCCTTGTCTATCTGTCCAAGCCGCATCATCAATCCAACATACACTGCCCCAGTCCCTCTTCCAACAGACTATACGTGGGGTTGTCCCCCTGGATATCTCTGCCATCCCAATAAATCAGCCGCCGATGGTGACTGCAATTTCGAGGCTGGGCCCCCGGCAGACACATACTACTGCAGCCCGCAAGAATGCATACCTGTGCCTCCTCTCCTCCCGCCTCAGTATCCGACCTCCAACAAGACGGAAAAGTATATTGTCTCTCCAGGATACTTTAACCTGAACCCGACGGAATTTGGTCTTGACTACAGCATCTTTGCGTTTCCGAATGGCTCCAGTCTCGAAGATGGACAGCTGAAGTCAAGACATGAGAAGTTCAAGGGAAAGAGACAATATAGCACTTCCATGATTCCGGGAATATGCTTCGACCAGTGCAACAACTGTATGCTTGAAGCGCAACGATCAGGGAAATCATCTCTATTGTGTCACAGTGGTTCTGAATTCAAGATACAATTGGACCTTTGCGATTCTTGCGTGAACACGCATTGGGAAAGTATCATCACCGTTGGTATCCTGCCTCAGTTCCAACAGTTCCTTTCTTTCTGTGCGGATGTACCATCTCAACAACCTGCACCCCCACCCGAGTCCTCCACATCAGTGGCGACAGAATCCGAGTCATCTACTTCGTCATCGAAAGAGACTACAGTCAGCATGGAGACAACTGAAAATACATCAACTCCTACTCTGACAACTACTCCGACGATAGCGACGACTACTACTCCCGAGCCAACTACGACATCGAACACTCACAGTGGCACCCGTGCTGAAGCGACTACAGCTTCTACGGAGTCAAGCACATCGGTCACTACTACATCTTCGGAACTCTCAACATCAATACCATCTCAATCCTCGTCCTCATCATCAGCTTCAATGTCACAAACAGAGTCTACTTCGACATCACAATCATCAGCAACAGAAGCAACTTCGATACAGACATCGACAACGACGTCCGCCTCTCCCTCCTCCTCCTCCTCCTCTACTTCTTCATTCTCTTCTTCATCTCCATCATCCATAACCTCAGCCACTCATTCTGATGCCGTATCATCCCAATCTACTTCAGATACCATCAGTGCTATATCGACAAATCCAACCACTCCGTCAACTTCTAATACTGAAACAGTAATCAGAACTGGAACTGCAGTCTCCGAAACAGGCAATCCTAGTTATCCAAGAACCCAAAAAGACACCAGCTCCCCAGCAACTTCTACAGAACCCCCAACATTCCCAGTACCAAGTACGGAAGAAACTTCAGGAACATCAGCGACCCCTATAAGCAAGATTGGACTTACAACGTCAAGCAACGGAGAAGTTCCAGGAGCTGCCCCAACTTCAACAACCGGAACCAGTTCTGCGATGCCAACCAACGGACAAGGCCCCGGGATGCAATCGATAGCAACCAATACAGAAAATAGCTCTGCAACACAAAGCAGCGGACAAGCTCCAGGGACGAGCACAAGCACAACTTCTTCACCCAGCGCTAGTTCTGCAGTGTCACCAAACGAACAAGCCGCAGGGACAAGTCAGGCAACCTCTACCCCCGGCACCTCCCCACCATCAAGCACCGGAGCAGGTCCCACGGAGACGACCACGCCCCTATCCGGAGCACTCAGCTACACAGCATCAAAGACCCCGGAAAGTATCGATACCGCTCCAACTCTCATAACAACTAGCCCCGGAACTGGAACTGGAACAAATTCCTCATCAATGAGAACACCTCCAAACCCAACAGTCTCTCTGTTCGAAGGAAGAGCGAGTCTCACCATGGGTTCGATGCCGGTTACATGGTTGCTTATAGTGCTTTGTGGTCTGATTTATGCGTGATTTGTAATTGTCTATCTTTACTGGTCTGGTCTGATCTGATCTTGGAAATCGTATGTTGTCGTAATGGTGGGCACGTAGCTAGATATGATGGATGAGTTTCGGGTTTCCGTTAAGGAAGCAGAAAAACACAATGATGGCTACGTATGCTCGACATGTGATAGATACCGTATCTTTCATATTTCATTTCCCTTTGTTCTCGTTTTTAGACTACCTGTACACGTATCCATGATAGTAATACAAAAAATGTTTCCACCAGGATGCGATTGATCCCATATGCTGGAATTTTCGACAAAAAGAAGAAGATGAGATGGACAGATCACATGCGTAATTAATTAAGGATATATTGAAGACGTCTCCGATAGAACCGAGAAAGGGGAAATAGAACGTGCGTGATTCAGCATTCTAATAATGTACATAGAATGGCAAGGGAAGACCTCAGATGGAAAAGGTGACAAAAAATCCCAAGTGGGAAGGGTGGGTCTTATCGGACATATACGTCTTGAGTCAGCCTGAGCAGTATTGTACGCTCATCCGTAATATGGTAGGGCACGGCCCAATATTCGAATATAGCGGCCTTGAAGCCATTCGGTTTTCCCTTTAGAAGACATACTAGAGCGCATGTCAGAGGATGGGTCGTAGATAAAGTGATAAGGGACTTACAGGAATGAAGAGATACGGCACCCGTCTCTCATATTCGAGCCACGCTTCACCGTACTTGTTGCGGCATCGCTGGATATCACGCAGAGCGCGGTGGCTGATCATGCAGGCGAAGAAGACCGGGTAGAACCACGGGAAGGGGCTCTGGAAGCCGGTGATAAGGCCCCAGTTCAAGGCGAAGTATAGATCGCAAGTGTAGTGGATCTTGCGGGCTAGGCCATCTGTTCCGAATATGTCAGCAATTTGATATCGAAGAGTGCCATTGTTAAATGCACATACACCATCCGTCGACCAAGATCGTAGAACCATCAGCAGTCTTGATAGTCTTGGGGTTCTTCACGGTCTGCCAAGGCAACTGTGGGAATGTCTTGCGGAAAACTAGGGTGCCCCGCTCCTGCTGTCGGAAGCGGTTCTTCTGGCTGTTGGCCGTATCCCAGACCCAGTAGACGAACAGGTATGCGACGTAGAGGAACGCCAGTGCGTATCTGTTCCAGTGGTAGGTGGCGGGATCGTGATTGGCAAGGTAGATCGTGCAGTGGCAGTAGCTGAGAGGCACACCAGCAAGATTCCAGAAGATAAGCATGAAGCCCCATTTCTCGTAGTACATATCCCTTGGGACCAGTCAGTAACTTTACGAGACAAACCCAATATATGTATTTCTCACCATGTCGAGATAATGCACTCCTCACCCTTCGAGCAAGCATTCGCATACAAGTAATGCGCCATGAGAAGGAAGCCAACCTCACCAGAAACATAGCCATATGTCTCATATTGGCGTGCTGCTGTACCGAGGGTGACGAATAACAGAATAAACCAAGGCAGTCTGACTTCAAAGAACATCTTGAAGTCGAGGATGCCGAACATACGAGGATTCAACTCTGCTCCCATGAAGAAGTCATAGATCGGATATCCGGTCATACGGTGCTGTGCACCACGCGCAAGGGCGGAGAAGTATGCGATGAAGGAGACCAGGAAACCAGAAAGGATCGCGACACTCATCAGCGGTCCAAACTCATCGATGATGGTGTACAACTTGAAGAGACCAGTGAAATGCAGCGCAAGCGCAACGACGATAGTGGTGTAGAACGACCACACGGCGGAACAGTAGTAGGGCAGCTGCTTACCACCCTCATGTGGAAGCGGGCGTCCCATCAGGGTGATTCCGGGCAGTGTCAAGTAGCAGATACCTTCAAAGATGAAGAATACCCAGTAGATTGTCCATGCTTTGAGAGAGGGAAAGGCGCCCTCGTAGACCAAATGAGCGAGATGCGCGAAGAAGTCAGGCAGGCTCTGGCCCTCAGCTGGCACGGGAAATTTCCCATTGTAGTACGTCGCACCGATCCACATGTAATACATTAGCAGTGGGAAACCGATCATCATGGCGAGTACACCACAGGAGCCTCCGAACTCGAAGTGTCCGCTGTAGTCAACCTTGGGATCCTTGCCCTCTTCCCATCCATCGATGACTTTGCGCTCCTTTTCAGACGAGCTAGTGTGTCCGTTGGCATTCCCATTTGCATGTCCATTGACCTCCACAGTGACCTTATCTTCAACGGGTGATTCCTCCTTCACCTGCGCAGCTGGGCGGCGTCGCGAGGAAGATTTAGCTCTCGATCGGGTCTCCGCCGTAGAATCAGACGCATCGTCTGCACTGGGATCGGGGGTCATTGAAGCCCGACTGCGAGTCACACGTCGAGCGCCTGGAGTCTCTACGAAGCCAGGACGCTCAGTCTTCCTGTGCCAGACGTAAGGTTGAGAGTTAGTCAAGCCATTCTCCGAACAATACTGAGGACAGGGGGAAACCAAGCATCGCGCGGATCACTCTTCAAATCACCCTCAACAAAAGAATAATACACTTACTTCGGGGTCTTGCCCGTCTGAGAACGGGTCACTCTCATCCTGACGACCTGGCCTTCGTTTCGCCTTGTCAATTGTGGTAAGGAGAGAACAGGGGAAGAAAGGAAAGGGATAGGAGAGGAAATATGATGCTGTACTTTACAGATTTAGTGGGCACGTTCCTGGCATCCTCCACCAAACAAAATCCGACCCAGACGTTGCCGAAAAGTTACCCGCAGTTAAGCAGAGACTTAAGTAAAGCTCCGCGCTCGCGCCACAATTCGATCTGCTTTAAACGCTTAGGGTGCGATGCCAACGGGGACAAGCAATTTTTACTTTAATCTACATCATACGGGGTACGCTAGGTTGACTTCTGTTTCCCTTCTGTCAGTCTCCTTGCGGATTCTAACACAAGGACATTGCCTCGACAGCAGGGAGTAGACCAGATCTCCTTGTTATGGATTTTCCTTTTCCAGCATTGAATGTTGGGGAAACCAAAGGCGGGTTCCTCGGTCCCCGGAAATTGGTGGCATCTTGAAGTCTTTTCTCCACGTAAGCCAATGGGACGTGTCCGTAACATAATCTCTTGGAGTGTTCGGAACCCGAGTGATTTTGTACTTGGCATACGATAAGGACTCTTTTCTGCGTCTGAAGAATCTGAGTGGATAGGAGTTGCAGAGATAATTCTGTTTTATATATATCTTATAGCATATAGTGGTTAGGTAGACCTCTCTTAGGGAAGTTACGTCCATATTGATGCGCTAATTAATGTCATGGTAGATCCCATTACCCCAATTGCAATGAAGCAGAATCAGTTAGGAAACTTGTCCAACAACCCGTGTGCCGATAATGCATCGAATCAAGTCTTCCGCGGTGTGACAGAGAATCTAGACGACTCTGAAGTTATGATTTTACAAGTTTAGCCAAACAGACAATATGTGTATATGTATGTGGATAACAATGTGCATCCCCGGACTCCCATCCATACCGTGACGAACACCGTAGACCGCTGCGGAAACCGTAAGGAAAAGAGATGCATCGAGTCGCTTTATGCGCCTCGTTGGATATTGGTTGACATCAACGTGATCTTCTTATTCTTCTTCTTCCTATTACCGGAAGATGTAGAGGCGCTGCCCCCGCCCGCAGCGACCTGCGCCAACAACAACTCTTGCTCCTCCAGCAGGTTATCTTCCCATCCCTGCAACCATCCGTCGTGCGCGGAACCTGCGTTAGAGGGGTTGGGCGGAGATGTTGAGGCTATGGCGGCAGTGCCCCAGACCGTTCGAGGACCAGACGGGCTGGTGGAAGGAGAGGCCAAAGCACTGAACCGCGATTGCGTATTGGACGCATATGGCGGCGATGCCGACGAAGGGCCAAAATCGCTAACAGAAGGATCACCTGCGCCACTTGACAACGGTAGAAAGTCATGATCGGAGAAGGGCTGGTCGCTCGGTCCAACACCGCCGGATGATCCCTTTCGACGAGCAATGGCCCAGCTCTTCTCTTCCTCCTTCTCGGCACGAATCCGTTCTTTCTCCTCTCGAGCTTCCTTTTCCCGATTTCGTTTCCGCCTCTTCTCGGTTTCTCCGCGGAAACGTTCAAGGATCTCGGGACTAACCAGATCTCTCCAGTCACACTCCAGAAAATTCACTTCGCAGCCGTAGGGCAGATGGCCTAGATATCTAGCGCGTTTGCGCAGCTCATCATCGACCACGTGGCCCGTGGAGATATGTTCCACCCGAGGAAGAATGGTCGCCGGGAAAAGCGAAAAGTCACCAAATGCAGCTTTTAGTATGCGAATGTCAAGGGGAGAGAGGTAATAGTGTGGAAGGGCTTGGTAGAAATAGAACGGTTGGTCTGGCGGGTGAGGATGACCGAAGTCCTTTGGCCGTTGTGAGGCGCTAGGAGCAACAGCAGGGTCAGGAGCACTTCCCTGGGAGCTTTCATCAACTCTCAGATTCGACATGACACCGGCCAGTCTGTCAGTCTCCACAGACGTAGGGGGAGTGCTTGCAGTATCTGCAACAACCGACTCGGCAGACGAGGTCTGTCCCGACTTGGCTGCGTGCTCATAGGCATACATATTAGGGACACCATCCGGAGGGGTTTCAAAATTGAGGGGCTCCTTCTGAGGTCGTTTCTCCATCGGCACTCGAGACAGATCCGGAGGGTTGCCAATGCCTTTTATCTTCTCTTTCGCCTCGTAGATGTTGCCAATCGCCTTCCGTGTCCACATAGTATCGTCACCAAATAGGAGGTGATCTTCCTGCCCCTGGATCCTGAGTTGCTCAATCTCGGTATCGTACTGCGCCATTATGTAGTCTTCACCTCCTTTCATAATCCGGGCATAGTCCGATACTTCCGCAACATGATACCAAGGGATGTCCTCATCAGAAGCCAGGCTCTCTGCTCCATCACGCGGAAGAGCCAGGGTACTGCCGGGCTCCCGCTTGATCAATCTCATCACCACATCTCCTCCTTCGACGGGAAGATCACCTTCCTGTCCAGTGAACGATCTCACTGGTCTGGTTTCCGAGACATATATGGAATCATAACATATCGGACACTTCTTCCATCGCTGTTTCTTGGCCGGCTGAGAGCTCTCATCATCGGCCGAATGCATGTAACGGATCAGACAGGGAAGACAGAATATATGACCACACTTTGCCATCCGCGGTGCAACCGGCGTGTCCAGGCAGATCGGGCAACTGGCAGCTTGAGTCTGAGCAGATACCAAAACCTGAAGAACCGAGTCCCAATCCAAATGAACATCTGCGTTGGAGGCCTGAGCACGATAATTCCGCGTCGGATTGACAATAAATCTATAGTTGGCATGCACGTATCGGGCTTTATCCACAGCGTGATATCCGGATCCTAGACCCCAACCTGGATACCGACGATTGCTACGATGCGGTTGCGGCTGATACTGAGGACGTGGAGGGAGAGCAAAGTTCATCAGATGGGTGATGGAAGTTTGTCCCTTGCGACTCGTCGTGGACCTCATGATGGTCTGTTCAATGGGGAGGAAAGAGTTAGCATCGTGGTACAACTATAGCATGTAGAATTGTTCTAATGTTGAAGTGGGAAATCCGGACGGATGTCCCATGGATGAATTAGGGAGTCACTTACAGACTCCGCATATGCATCCTCATCCACCAAACGTGGACGTCTCTGATGCTTGTGTTGGCTCTTTCGGGATTGATTATTCCTCGGAGACGAAGTATTCCTCGACGTTGAGCCTGCACCGAAGCTTCCTGAGCCTCCTGGCCGCCGTTGGGATCCGCTATCAACCGGAAGATGGCTGGAATAGAAAGTCGCTGAAGCGGATGAATTCGGGATGTTGATCGCTTTTGAGGGACCCGAGTTCTGCCCTAGATTGGACGACATTTCTCAGACCTGTTTGATTGCCCTCCTACCTCTCTCCGTTGTTTGTCAGCGCGAATGGCGTGGAGGCGACGGCTCTGGGGAGCAATAATACTCAAGGTGTATCCCCCTAAGCAAGGCAAGTGACTCGTTGAAAAGGAATGATATAGACTCATAAGAGAAGTATGAAAAGAAACACTGGAGGCCATCCCCCGAGGGACGAGGGGTTGGAGGGGACAAAGGAGAGATCTCGAGACGGCATGACTAGAGGGGCGAAACCGCAAGTATGTCATCTCTTGGCGCCCGGAGCCTCAGGCACGTGCCGTGACCTCCCCAAAAACATCATCCAAACTCTCTGGTGAATCCCCATCGTTGCCCGAAAGCCTCCGCTGTCGCCCTGGTGAGCACCGTTTGATCTACCCTGTGCTGGTGGAGATAGATCTTTGGCCGGGATCTCTTCTCTGTCCTGGTGAGTAACTCCCCTCCTTTCCCTGTCCTTCTCGGCTGTCGGGCAAATGAATTAACGATCCCTTTTTCAGCTTCTCGCGACTCACCCTCACCAACGTCCATCATCACCCACTTCTCCCCGTCTGACCTTGCACTCAGAATGGCTGAATAGGCCAGTGCAAGGTCGCTCATCCAGCAGATTTATCACCATCTCTCGCATGGCTCCCATTGAGGTGACGCGTGGCTGAAAGTCAGGGCAACCGCACCAAGCGCCTGGACATGATGAACCATCATCTGCCCGCAATGCCCCATGGGCAGCCACCAATGCCTCCACGACGGCAACATGAGATTCCCTACTCGACTGGGCCTCCCAATATGCGTTCTCCACCGGCATACATGGGCTACCATCCACCGCATCTCAACGGTCATCTCCCTCCTGCATACGCGCCCCAGCAGTATCCGCACTGGTATTCTTACCCACAGATGCAGCCTCCTCCACGTCCGTATCAGCCTCCATATGCACCGTTGATCGTGTCCTCGTATCCTCATGCACAGCCTGTCATGGCACCAGCCCATATTCCTCCTCCTTCGCTTCCTCTACAACCTAGGACGGCGGCCTCAACTCCTTTTCAACCGACCATGTCTCCGTCGCCCCCCGGCTCGATTCCCAGTCAGATGGTCTCTCGCGAGAATCCGCCTGTCAACCACGCACTCAATCCGGTTCCAGCCCCTGCCACACCTTCCCAGGTGTCGGAAGCTGTAAAGCTGCTCCCCGCGGTTCGAGAACCGTTTCGCGCACCGGTGAGTATTTTCTACACTATATAGTATGGAACAGAGATGTTGACGGATCATCTAGCTTCCATGGCTGTCGGTCCCCGATGTTCCATTCCCTGCCAGAATCCCTTGCAGACGCCGAAAGGGTCGGGCGCTGCAGTCAGTGTCCGTGGAGCTTCCTGTAAAGAATGTTTCAAGTTCCCAGGAAACTGCGAACGGGGCCACAGCTAAGGCGCCAGGACCTTCTGCTCCTCTCCCTTCCGAACCACAGACACCTACAACGTCTCACTCCCCGTCGGAGACGGACTCAACTCAGCCTACAACACCCTCCTCCGCCGTTCCGCAGTCGAGTAGTCGGACCCAGAACCAGACGCAACCCCACGTGCCATCGAAAACCTCAACTATTTCCAGACCTGCTGTCCCAGTTGTCCCTGTGGTCCCTATTGTCGCGCAGTCCCCTCCTGCCCCCAGACAGCAGAGCAAGGATCGCACCGGCGGCACATCTCTCACGCAGATATCTGTAACGGTCAAAGAGAATGGCACCGAGGCATCTCATGACGCTTCCGCAGGGCCAACCGTGGCAGAGCCGGTTAATGGAGCAGAAGAACCAGCGAAGTATGCTTCTCAGCCTGCAGCCCCGAAGTCGTGGGCAGACTTGGTGAGATCGAAGACGGCACCGCGAGGTGCTGGAGCTCCTATTCATTCATCTGCCGAAGCTGGTGGTCTGGCTGTGTCCCGGAGTCAGACCCTTGCAGAGGTTCTCAAGAGCCTAGGAACCGATGTCGACCAGTACAGCGATAAGACCGCATTCCTTGAGCCCAGGGGACTTGTAAATACTGGAAACATGTGCTATATGAACTCAGTAAGTCTTCCGTTGTCCTGGCTTACCGGTGATCCTCTTAACATCTTCCTCCAGGTCCTCCAGGTTCTCGTTTTCTGTATTCCATTCTATCAGTTCCTGGAGCATGTTGGCCGTCGGGCTGCTCATAGCTTCAAAAGTGATGTCCCTCTTATCGATGCTATGTAAGTATCTTTACACTGTGTCACGGGAATACTACTCACATGATTGATTAGGATTATGTTTATGCGGGAGTTCCGGGTCATCGACGCTGCACATTCGGCGGAGCAGCTAAAGCTGCGACTTAAACAAAACGAACTGGAGCAATATGGCGACGCCTTCTCCCCTGAATATGTCTATGAAGTGATCCGGCAGCTGCCACGGTTCCGTGATATGCGGGTATGTTCTTCACAAGCATTGTCGGACTCATTGCTAACAGTTCACAGCGTGGTCATCAACAGGATACCCAGGAATTCCTAGGATTCCTACTAGAGGAACTACATGAGGAATGTACACAGGCTGCGAAGTCTGCTGGCGCAGTTGGGTCTGATGGATCTTCATCAGCAGATTTGGAATCTACTGCCGCTGCCGAAGAACCGTCGGTGGACGGGTGGTTGGAGGTTGGCCACAAACAGAAAGCTGCTGTTACTCGATCTTCAGGGCATATCGCGTTGGAATCACCCATTACAAAGATCTTTGGGGGAAAGATCAGGTCTGAATTCAGAGTTCCGGGAAATAAGAATTCCGTGACCTTGGAACCGTATCAACCTTTGCAACTTGACATTGGATCGCCTGAAGTCAACAATATCGTTGACGCCTTGAAAGGTTTGACGAAGCCGGAGACCATCCACGGCGAATTCAGTTCTGCACGTGGGCCCAACGCCACTGCAACCAAGCAGATCTTCATTGAGACCCTACCTCCTGTTCTCATTTTGCACCTTAAACGTTTCCAGTATGACAGCGTGACAAGGGGTACTCAGAAGATCTGGAAGAAGATCGGATACCCATTGGATTTGGAAATTCCTAGGGAGGTATTCCCCCCCCATAAGCGCAATGCTTTGATGGCCCAGGGAGGGCTACCCAAATACCGACTTATTGGCGTCATCTACCATCACGGCAAGAATGCAAGTGGTGGCCATTATACTGTCGACGTCCGGCGTCAAGATGGCCGTGAGTGGATTCGCTTGGATGATACTGTTATTCGCCGCATCCGAAGCGAAGACGTTGCTGAAGCTGGTGGTGAAGAGGACCCGAAGGTTCTTGCTGCTGCACTTGAGCAGCACAAGCGTGACAAAAATCCCAATGCGAATATCTACGACCAATTCGACCAGGACGACCAAAATGTCGACAACGAGAAGGGCTGGAGCCAAGTCAACGGCAGTGGCTCCGGTCATTCAAGCAAGAGATCGACCTCTACTGCTCTGACAAATGGAGTTGCGTCTCCAGCCTCTTCTGGCGTGCGAACGCCTATTGGGAGGTATGGCAGTCGTGACAACAAAGTCGCTTATCTCCTATTCTACCAACGAATCACCAGCCCTTAAAGGTCCTCTCATGGTTATCATGACCTCGACCCTTAATCTTCATCCTGTATCTGCTCGCATCGCAGATACTATTGCTGACAACGGGTCTCGACATCGGCTATCACTCCGATCTTGCCTTCCTGCGGATGCGAGTGTGGCACGACTTCTCGCCGCCGTCGTCGCAGCTCTCCTAGCACAACCATTGTACATAGGACAAACATTACCTGGACTAGTTCCACATGCTTATAACCTGTTTACACCCTGGCGTGGGAGACGTGAGGAAGTAGTGTCAGCAACAGCATTATTTCTCGGTCTACCCCATGTCTCACTTCTCCCACTGGATGTGTCGTTTCCGTCATGAGGACTCATTGATCCTCTACATCCGTTCTCCTCGCCTTCTATCCTCCAAATCCGCCAGTCATGTGTTCTCCCCTTCCCCTTATCGCGGTGACAACCTCACATCCTGCATCTTCCTCTTATCCTTCTCACATGTTATTTCTGAATGACATCTTCTCTTTATTCCTTCCAGTTCTCGGTTCCCAGAGTGTCGAGGTGGTCCTGGTATATACCCTTTTCCTTTGTTCCCCTCGCATACCCTTTTGTTCTTATTTTTTCCCCCCACTTTGATGCAGCTGGGTGTTGATGGGTGGCGTGGATCGGATGTTAATGATTGCATGAGCTCATTTCATAGACATATCTTGGCTGGGGACGAAGCTATGAATGTGAGACTTTGATTATGAATGGGTGGTTTGATGGTAGAGGTCATTAGGTTGGACCGGCGGTGGAGCATGTTTGGGTTGAATTGTCATTATAAGCGTGGCATGGAACCTAAAAAATACGGAGTTTACGACAGAAAAAGTTTTCGGAAAATTTAAAAAAATATTCACATCTATCACATTGAATCATGTAGGGTATATTTAAGGGAGTCGTAAGCTTAAGTCCTGTGTAGACACAGAAGAGACAATAGAAAACAGATACTATGATGACCAACCATACCTTCTAGATCTACAATATCGAAATCAAGCCATCCTAAACCGATTCGACCTCCTCGCCTCTCCCGATTTCACATCTGACAAGCGCCTAGGTCCCGCATCTCTGGGATCGAGATTCTCGAACTATACGTATCTTATTAAGTCGTCTCGATGTGTATAAATAAGGCTTCCCGATGGACTTAGTACTTCGATTCAAAAGCAATTTATATTGGCAAAATAAATAGAGTAGAGATGTGTCTATTCTGTAGAGCCTAGATATCGCAAATATCTTGGTTGAACTTAAGGAAAGAAAATCAGGTATCTTTTCTATCCGTCAATTCTAAAGGTAAAGAAATCATCTTATCCACAGTATTTGCTGCTAAAGTTAGGTGTATCCTGTTAAACAGAAGTTTAGTACTTGATAATAAATCATTGCAGGTTATCATTCATCATGCGAGAATGCTGGTAGCTTAATTTGCAGGTGCGCAGGAAAATGGAAGCCAAGGATCACAAGGCAGAGTTCATAGCATGGTAGTGTAGTGCCTTAGACAGGTGAAGATGGCTTTGATGATTGGAGGCTGCCGTCATCAGACACTAAATGAACCGGTCTCTCAGGTTCTCCAGCCTGACCAGTTCCTGGCTCTACCTCGCTTGCGGGCGACCTCGGTCTGATAATTGATCCACCAAGTCGGAAGGGGGAAGGTGGAACTCGCTCTCGAGTGCCACGGTTACGACCGCGATTTTGAGGATCCTGACCCCATGTCGCTGTACTGTGAGTACCACTGATGCCAGGGATGGGAATAGGTTCTGACTCATCAGGCGTGCTCGTACTAAGAGCAGTGGAGATGGTACGTGGTATATGATATCCAGCTTTGGCAAGAGGGACTGAAATACCGTGAACGACCTGGACAACGGTCAGAGCTCAAATACCTTTCAAATAGGAGAAAGAGAGACGGAGCATGAGGGACATACGATACTGCAAATCACTAGGAACCAAACCACGACACTAACGGTGTCTGCAACTTTTGTTGCATCCTCGCGAGGTTTACCGTCGACGAGAACGCTCTTCTGCAGGAATTCTCGGCAGACGGAGAGGTAGAAAATAGCCCCAACACCCATAGGTCCAAAAAAGCCGACAAATGCCGCCTGGGAGAACTGCTCGATCTGATGGATACCTTTGTGCATCGCAAGAACAATAGGCAGTCGACGAAAAAGCAGAACCAAGATTCCCAGAAAGATAAGTCTATAGATGGGAATATCATCATTATGGACAAAAGATGACCATGGGCACACAGCTCCGAACCACATGAAAACTGCCAAGTTGAGAAGCATATCTACCGTGGGCTGGAGAGAGTCATCCATTGTCTCTAGGCGGAACCAATCGCTTTGAACGTCAGCACCCGAAGTCAAGTGAGGTTCAAGGAGACTATACTCTTGAGTGAAGACATTTCCTGCAATAAAGCAGGCCAGAAGATCATCTGTCCCAATCAATCCACATGTTCCAACAATAAAGAGCTGACTACAATGTTAGAATGCTGAATCTGGATCTTCAGACGGTAGCCATAAACTTACTGCAAGAGCAATAGCAAAGACCAGGAAGCTTTCCCGATCGATATACTTTTTCTCTTCTGCCCAATGTAGCAAAACTCGAGCCAGCCAGCCAACAACGATACCATAGGCAACACTCAGCAATATCTCGTAACACCAGGTCTCATAGATCCACTTTGCAATGGCTGTACCGCCGTTTCCACTGGTACCTGCGCCACCCATGCCTACGTACTTGAGAAGGTAAAGTCCCAGAAAAAGGAACGGATATCCCAAGCCATCATTGGCGCCGGACTCAGCAACGATGATCCTCTGCAGTGGTCGTGGAACGTTCTTGTCCGCGAACTTGCCTTTAACAATAGAGTTCGACAAGACTGGATCAGTAGGGGTCACGCAGGCACCGATGATCATGGCGTGGAGGAATTCCATGTGTGGGACCATTGCCCAGACCAAAAGACTGGTACATATCCACATGGCCGCCATGCCTGGCCCCAGCAAGAGGGACAGACTCTTCCATTCTATCTGCAGATAGCGGCTCGGAAGTTGAACTCCTGCAAGGACCAGCTGAACGCCCAGGACGAGTCTCGTGAAGTTCCGCGTAATAATTTCCAAATTTTCTTCAGAGCCAAGAGAGTAGTCCAATGGTCTAATGAAGTTAGCCGCATGTGGGGAAAATATAATCCCGGCCAGCAGTGATATCACTGTTTGATTGATGTCAGCACAAGAAGATGTTCATGGATGTAGCATTTACGGTCGCACTGACATGCTTCTGAGAGATAGAATCTCTCCTTGCAAAGGTAGGAGACTAAGCCAAAAAGAGAGATGAAACCTCCCAGGGTAGCACAGACAATGTTGAAATTGATCAACTCAAGGGTAGGCATCTTGACTGCGTTTTCGGGTTCTTCTTTGGATATTCCACTGTTTGGCCACGTGCTCGGATAGATCAAATCATCTGAGCCAAGAATGTTGCCAAGGGGTTATTCAACGAGTCAGAATTCTCAGAAGGGAATCCCCTTCTTGTCCTTTCTGTGCTAACCGTTCTGAGGAGCCGCCTGCCTGGGAATATGTATAGACCTTGAGGGTGTGAAAAATTGATACAGGCCTGTCGAGTCGCCTTGTGGCGAGCTTCACTTAATAATGCTTGAGAGACCAATACCAGTAACCAGAGAATGTTATTCAATCATAGTTCGAACTGCCACTAGAATCTGCACTCTGCTCATCCGATAGGAATGGTTGAGGTTTCTTTGAGTCACAAAGAAAGCCACGGCGATTAGATTGAGCCCGCAACTTATCGGGTTGCGAGGGTGCGACGATTGACTTTCCTGTCACTTTCAGATGAAGCCAGTAATCAGAGTAACCTGATCTACCTTAAGAATTCACAAGCAGAGTAGTCGCAGGACAGCTCCGGAATAGAGAGAAATGAAGCAATTTGCAGAGAGCAAAGAGAAAAGCATGAGTGAAAGTTTGTCTGCCAAGAAGATCGGGTTTAGTGCGGACGGGGATAGGTCAGAAAGAGATTGAGATAAGACTGCGGGACAGGAACATCCCGCTTGAGCCGCGGTACATACTATATGCTCTTCTAGAACATGAAGGTAAATAAATCTACTAGAAGTATATAAGAGGAAGACTACTCCAATTTACTGATACAACTTTCTCCTCCCTGTTCTTTTCACCGTAGAGTGAAGTCACATTCCACCAGAGGAATCAAATTAGTCGGGCATCTTCCGCTGCCAAGCACCATGACGTGAGCCGTGATCGGAAGAGCCTCCGAGGGACATCATCAAGAGAAGCGTGATGATTGGGGTAACACATTTGTAAATTTTGCAAGAGTATGTCAATTTTGGTCAAAATAATGAATAATCTTTCTCCATTTCGCCAGCCAGAGTCCTGCCCTGTCAAGCTCCCTCAACTCCACCCAGATCAACCTCGATCCATAAACATGTCGTAATTTAGATACAGTGACAACACTGAATGTATGTAAAAGAAAATCCTCGACACGAAAACATGAATTTTTGGGATCGTGGAATCAATTCAGCTCATCTTGGAACTCTTCTTCCAGACCTTCATCGGCAATGTTCTGGGCTACAGCCAGTGCTTCCGCCTTCTCCGCAGCACCTTTTCGAGCCCCATTGACCGCCAATCGATCTGCCTCTTCGTTTCCATGATCACGGTTGTGTCCCTTAACCCATTGAAAGAGTGTCTTGACTTTCAATTCGTTCCGCTCCTCGATCTTAACAAGGATTGATTCGATCAAGTCTTTGTTCTCAACAGGCTTGTGGTCTGCAGTCATCCATTTATTACGGCGCCACTTGATGAACCAGACAGTGACACAGTCAATAGCATACCGACTGTCAGTAAAGATTGTGACATCCCGATGTCGGGGTGCGATGTCGAGAGCTCTCAGAATAGCAAATAACTCCGCTCGTTGGTTGGTTTGGCGGCTGCCCTTTAGCGGCTCCGAGACGTTTCTGCTAAGAAAGGAAGCGTGTCAGTAAAATTTGAGCCGAAGCTAGAGAAGGGTGGTACATGCCTCTTATCCCCAGGGCCAAAATAGACGCCAACCCCAGCTGCCGCTATCTTCGAACCATTCCGCAGAGAACTCCCATCCGTATAGATATTCAACATGGGCGGTGATCCCGTCGGCCTCGTTTTGGTCGTGGTTTTCTGTTCTTTAGTTTTGTACACAATTTTTCCCGTGCTCGGATCGAAGAGTACATTGGGATCAAATCCGTCTTCCGCACCGGGCGGCAGAGGACCAGTGCCCGGCTCCAACTCGAAACCAAGATGATCCTTGGGATTTTCAGATGTCAAGCCAGCTGAGCTTGGCAATTCATTGACACGTGAAACGTCAGAGGTTATAGAAGGCCGTTCCTGACCGCTTCGGACAAATTCCTCCGCTTCTGCTCGAGTAGAGAACTTTTTGTATTTCGGTCGTGCGAATCCTCGTATCTGCTCCTGGGCTTTGGCCCAATCTGTATAAACACCAGGTGTGTGGCCCCGTTGCACACCATAGAAGCGTGTGTTATCAGTTCCTAACTGTGTTGTTGTTTGAGAACCGGGAGGCTTGGTACCCGTAAGGAAAGCGTTTGCTTCTTCGAGGGTAGGGAATGATTGAACTGTGAAAAGACGTCATTGGTCAGCAGCCGTTCTCTTGGGCAAATAACTTCAATTGAAGAACGAATTCCATGCAATACCATAGGATGTTCGTTCGAGACAGACTCACAAACAGCTCCTTTGTATCCAGTCACCTGCGCCAAACAATCATTCCAGGTATAGTATACCCCAGGCTGAAAGCCAACTTTGACAGCGTAGAATTTACTGCCAGAACTTCGCTTCCGCTTCGTACCCGCACTGACACTGTGAGGCGTCCCTTGGGCCGAGGAGGAATTCGCCGGTGGCGGACTGGGAGAGGGTGTGGTATGGTTCATAATGTTTTCGACCGCAGGTAAAATTACATGAGAGGTCGTAAGTTGTCTGACGTTTATCCAACTGCAGAAAAATCTATGCAAACTTCGACGAAAATATCGTTCCGCTGAGGTCGTTGGAAGGACCACAGGAGCTTTGAACAATTCGAATTTCTGTCTGCGTGTGTGGCTCAGTAAGGGGGACAAAGGTCCCAGCTTCCGAACTGGAAGCCGCACACGAGTTCTAACCGTCGTGGTGAGAAAACGGTAGGGATCAAAAGTATAGAAACGGTCGCGTTAGAATCGAGTGCACAGATCAGTAGAAAGAAGGCGGGCGATGAGGAGCAGGGCCTAGGGAAGGGTGGCGGAGGTCGTCGGGCTCGAGATGTTGATCCTGCAGGGTAGACAAGCGGGGGTGAGAAAAGAAGCGGGACAATTAAACGGCGTATGGAGAATCGCAGACAATTCACGTTTATAGCATAGAAATTAGAATTATATCTCACATGAAGTATCTCAGTCAAGCCTGATCGAGTGGCGACTGCGCGTGTGTTCATACAATAGACTGCGATTCCGCTTCTGCGGAGTTGCGAACAAGGCTGCGGTTGATGCGTAATACGTCTAAATACAGACCATGGTTGTAGTCGTAGTGCGTATGCAGTAATATTACAGTAATACAATAACGACGAGGTTGCCCTATCATTGAACACCCATTCAGATCACAGTAGTAACATGTGGAACGAGATCTTTTTGATAGTATATCCTAAGTCATACAGAGCTATCGTCTTTGTTTCTTCAACAAGTTGACGGTACAAAGAACATCAGAGGATTGATAAGTATGTCAACATCATTAGCACTTGTCTTTTATTCTTCCTCATATCCTCAGATCCTTGGGCGATTCTGGTCTGGGATCAGGGAGTTCGGAGATATCCTCATCCATCAATCTCTCTGTTTGTTCTCTTCTATAAAGGAAGAGATAATCAGTGATTAGTTTAGTCCTGTCAAGTCAAGCAAGTGAACCACAGGGGTAAATGCTCACGGCACTTACTTGAGCCTTTCCCTCTTCTCTAAATGCCGTATTACAAAACACGAAATGATAAGAATCGCAGAGAGTATTGTGACAGTGATATAACCCTTCCGGTACTTCGGAGCGTCGACTTGTTGCCACACGATCAACGGCAGCCATGCCTGAAATACATACGCTAACTCGTTCATGGATCCAACTGTGATAGCGCGCTCTTCATTGTCATCGGCACAGATTTCATGGGCCCAGCTAGTCCAATTGCACATTAGCTACCGTGTTATACTTGCATTGTCTCGAGAGCTATTGGGAACGTACGCCATGAGCAGGCCACTGAGTCCATAACCACATCCGGCCAGTATGAAACATGTCCATTTCCACCCGACAGGAATGTCCCACACTGCAAGAGACACATAGCAGATGATATTCACGATCTATTACAGGAACAGAGAGTCAGCGAAGTGAGGAGTCATAATGGGCATATGAAGTGACTTACACCGCCAAAGACGACTGGCGGCCAACGCGCACCTCTGAATACTGTATCGGACAACCCTATATGGATGGTCAAGGTAATGCTACCAAGATTGGAACAGAATTAATAGACATACAAGCATAAACCAGAGTACTGAATACTTGCACACCCGAGGTAGTGGTCGGGTACGCATTGATCTCTCCGACCGAGTACTTTGGATCCTTCGAATATTTCAGATACCTGTTCCCTTGTCAGAGTCTCATTTATCGGCGTGAAGAGGCATAACTCTCACTGTTGGAAAACAGGTTGCGATCCCGCACCGCCGTTATTGAAGCATCTGGGCAGAGTTAGATGTGTTCCGGCGGATTGAAGCTGTTCTCCCTATTGAACTTACATATATGCGATGGTTAGGAGGTACACATGCCAGGATGAAAATATCTTTATGAACTTCATCTTCGTGTATGGTTGTCTCGGTTTCCTGCCCTCTAACTCCATTCGCTTTTGTGCAAGCGCAATCTCCTGCGAGGATAAAGTCAGAAGTGAACAGTCGAAGTTTCTAAACTGTAGAGAGCCTCATACCTTCTTACTCAGGTACCAAGGATTAGAGATCTCTGGTACATCCGGAAGTACAAAGAACCCACTCAGGGCTACTGGAAGCGATATGATGCCATCAACGATGAACAACCTTCGCAATAATAGTTAGTGATTGTCACTGGTCACATGAAATCACGATGTATGTTACCATTGCCAGCCTTTGAAACCTCCTCTTCCACCAAGATGGTAGACTCCAGCCATCAGATAACCAGAGAACATACTACCAATTGCGCTGCTTGTATGGAAGATACACGATCTTTTCGCCAGTTCATCCCTTCGATACCAACATCCGATTATATATTGCATTCCCGGATAGAATGTACTTTCTGCGAGACCTTCTGGGAATTAGTTCCGGTCAAGAGATAATCCTCAGAAGCCTTACCGACAAAAAATCGCAGAATATAGATTTGGTGAGCATGGTTGCATCTTGACAGCGCAAATGTAAGAATAGACCATATGACCTGGAGATATCAGCAAAGCTCAGAAAGATGATGATTCCGAGGGGTACGTTACCTCCATTGAAGGGATCCAATATCTCGGTTTGACTCGGGTCAGAATTATGTTGCTAGGAATCTCCCCAATGACATATCCCACGGTCCAACATGTTTGCATGTAATTTAACTGGTTACCGTATAGGCCCAGATCTTCCTTCCTGTCTGACTGTTAGCGGTGTCGATTAGTTCGGAGTCCATGGGAACATGCATTCCGGAAACGAAGGCATTATTGATATTGATCTGATCTAGATACTTGATGAAATAACCTAGCGACTCCCGATCAGTTGATATGTCAAATTGACGTACGTTGGAAACTCACCTAAGGATGCGAACGTCAAAATAGCAGTATCCAATTTGAAGAGAAGTCTGCGCTCCTCGGGCGACTTGTCGAACGTATCCCAGATGTAGCTCACCCACTTCCTCTTCGGATCCCTCTTGATGATATTATCAGAATGCTCTGATGCACTTTCTTCGGTCACAATATCTGGAGGGGCCATGCTGTTCGGATTGTTTGGGTCTCCTTCAATGAGGTAAAGCTATACGCCAGTAGCAAGGGACTCAGATTCGAAACGAAACAGCTAGATGACGGGAACAGAAGAGCACACTCTCCACTGGAGGTAAATCGGGGTTCGAATAAAGATAAATTCCATATAACACATTCCCTGATACTCAATGTTTAAGCTATATTCGCTTGATAGAATAAGCCGCTTCTCAGGGTCCATCAAAGGGCCTCTCTTTCTTACCCCAGCATGCGGAGGGGTTCGGACCCCGACGCTCCATATCATTTCCGTTAGAAACTTCAATTAATAGCGCGAACATTAAGGCTTAGACCTTGGGGCAGAACAGCTTGTCAACATCCTCATACGCGGGGGTTGTTATCTCCTCCCGGATGTCGACATCAGACGCGACTTTCGCGTGATGCCATGCAAATCCCAACCCAGATACAACGCCCTTTCTGGGGATCCAGACAAGGATTAAGATACCGTAAGATATAACCCCTGACCCAGTCGGGGTGGGGCCGGTGGTGCATAGAGCGAACACGCCACGAGGCCCGCAGATCTTGTCGTATATAAATGCAGATATGGCGCAGGAACTCAATGTTTCTCAAAGCCGGACGTCGCCCATGATAGCCGAGACTTGAGACCAGAACCTAGGTGTGGTATAAGCAAGCGACTGTATAGATCTATAATGTCTCCAAAACTATAAAACAGTCCACTCAGCAAAGATTTGAATAGAGTTTAGGTTAACATGAACCGGAAGCTATATCCCGGCCCCATCTCGTGGAGATTCAGCTGTCAATGAATATCCAATCATCTCCACTGAAATCAATACACACACAAAAAAAAGATATATATAGTTGACTGGATCTCAAAATAAATTCTGCCACGATGCACGAGATACTTGTTCTGTGCTAGTATACATACGGTGCGAGTTTGCCAAAGACCTGTTCGCTAGTCGGTCAGTACAAAATATCATCATCTTAGGATAATACAAGAATGATGCGGCAAAACTGTGCGAGTTCTCCTTAATATGAAGTATTCGAAGCAAAACATACTGGCAACTAAGAACAATGCATCTCTGCAACTGAGTCTAAAAGCTATGAAAAGCACATCGATCTATTGACGGCCCGGACCTCCATGCACTATCGGACCGTTCCATTCCTTTCCTCAAACGCTGTGTGCATAATAAACGGAAAGAATATAGAAACTAGAACTGAGTGATCTAATCAGGGATTCAAGAACGATATTACGCCATCCAAAGCCCGCATTATGATATCCCATCCCGCAGCGTCTGACAGCACTTCATCGAATCTCGGGTCTCGAATTGGCCGGAGATAAGCAATTCCACCCAGACACATTACATTATTAATAAGCACTGGATCAGTCCATCCTAATTATCAACGTTCCTTATCCGGGTTCAGATTCGTGCGAGGGGAAGGATGAAGATGTAATGATGCTTGGTGATGGTGTGATCAAACCCCTCCTCATCTTTGTAAATGTAGGATGTCTCGGCTATGGCTTCAGTTACTGTAGATAAATATATGAATAATATCCAGAAATATATATCGGAGAGGATATTCGATCATTAACCGAATGAAATAAAATAATATATCGCATATCTACTCTGAATCATGGCTCCCGCTCCCATTGATCCCCGAATCGTGGACGTTGTCCAGCCCAAGAAAGACACGCTTGGTCTCCCCCAACCAGCTCGCGAGCGTTTAGATAAGGCCGGCATCGATATCTCTCAAGGCTATCCTTACAGGCCAGCAAAGCCTCTGTATCTTGATGATGCCTACAACGTGCGGAACTATGATCGACCCCACGTGGATGCCGGGACTCGTGCCGATCCGGAGAAGAAGGCTCTCCTCTCAGCAGCGAAGGAAGTGATTCATCTAACGAAACATATCGGGACGGAGATCGTGGGACTGCAATTGAAGGATCTCACGGACCAGCAGAAGGATGAGTTGGGCTTGTTGATTGCGGAGAGGAGCGTCGTCTTCTTTCGTGATCAGGACCTTTCACCGCAGCAGCAGAAGGCGTTGGGTGAGTGGTATGGTGAGATAGAAGTTCATGTAGGCAGTCTTTACCACGTTCAGTTGTATGGGGCAACAAATTTTTACTCAGACTTCCTACTAGCCCCAAGTTCCCCAGGTGCCCGGCGTCCCTGGTGTGACCGTTATCTGGCCAGCACTTCAAGCTACTGAAATCACCCCGAGTTTTCGCAGACCCGGTGGTGCCTCGCGCTGGCACACTGACCTCGTCCACGAACGACAGCCCGCAGGTGTAACCCACCTGCATAATGATACTGCGCCCAATGTTGGAGGTGATACCCTCTGGGCAAGCGGTTACGCAGCCTACGAGAAGCTCTCACCCGCATTCCGTAAAATAATCGATGGAAAGACCGCCATCTACCGCTCCGCTCATCCATATCTCGACCGAAGCAATCCTCAGGCTGGTCCGAAATACATTGAACGCGAGCACCCTCTCGTTAGAGTTCACCCTGTGACCGGATGGAAGACATTGTGGGTGAACCGCGCCATGACGGATAGGATCGTTGGGTTTGATAAGGCGGAGAGTGATCTTATTCTGGGGTATTTGTTTGATGTGTATGAGAAGAATGTGGATATTCAGGTTCGGTTTAAGTGGACTCCTAGGACTAGTGCGTTGTGGGATAATAGGATTACGATCCACAATGCTAGTTGGGATTATGAGGGAAATGAACCGCGGCATGGGACGAGGGTGACCTCTCTTGCGGAGAAGCCGTTCTTTGATCCAAATGCGCCGACGAGGAGAGAGAAACTAGGACTCCTAGGGCCCGATGAGCTATAAGAATAAGGGAGATACCGTTAGTTTGCTTGAAATAGCATCAATTTTATGGATATTTACTATGCAAAGCAAGAATAATAGACAAGTATCCAACAATTGTTTGAATGAAGGGCATCTCTGATAATACCCACTGAGGCTGAAAGTAAAACGATGTCTATCTAGTGAGCAGAGCATACAATACAGTGCAAGCTGGTTATGTAGGCTAGAAAGAAGACAAGGAATGGGAATGATAACCCCCCTCCCCGAAGTATATCTACGAAGATCTCATGATATCGCTCGGGAAATACGGTCAATGAAATCGTTTCTTTCAAAGTTGAAAGATGGTGCACTTTTTGTGAGATTATGAAGATACAACTATAGTTTTGCTTTCAGGACCATTGACGTCGAATCGAGACCAGAGGGGCCGTCAAATATCTGCTGCTCAACGATACGGCTGTTGATCTTTGCGTCCAAGTTAGTATAGGTAGTATCACGGGGGGATTATGTACGCACATGTTGGGGCCCCAGGTCTTCGACTCTCTGGACCCCAAGGAGGCGCATGCAAGTCGCCGCTTCATCTGACAAGACTGTGAATACAGTCAGCATCCTGCGCACGACATGTAACTTTAGGTCGAGGTCTTACTTTGCAGAGTTCTCTGTACGCCCTCGACACCACCAGCTCCGAGACCCCAGAGAGCAGGACGTCCGATTCCGACTCCCCGAGCGCCCAGGCACAGTGCTTTTACAACATCTGTGCCACGTCTGATACCGCCATCGACCCACACTTCGATCCTGTCGAAGACCTGTGGGCAATATTTCCTGATCTCTAGCAGGGTGTGGACCGCAGGAGGGGCTGTGTCCAGAGCCCGCCCACCATGGTTGGAAAGAATGATGCCCTTGACCAGAGGCGCGTAATGAGATGCTATGTAGGCGTCCTCATGTGTCTGTAGACCCTTGAGGACAATGGGCTTCTTGGTCTGTGTGGCCAGCCAGGGAAGAGTTTCGTTCCAGGTCAACGACGGATCAGTACCAGCGAAGAGCTGCTTTCCAACCCCGCCAGCAGCTTTGGATACATCTGGGGTCCCATCAGCAGAGCGGTTTGCCTCCTTCACGGCGCTAGGGACTGGCAACGACTCCCCGACACTGCTACTCCTTTCGTCGTCTTCTCTCTTGCCGGGAACTGGGGCATCCAGCGTCAATACGATGAACTTGATGGCATCGAGCTTATTAATTCGCGCCAGCATTGCTTTACTCTTCTTCCGATTGATCTGGACATATAGTTGCCAACCAAACACCTGATCTGGAGCAGCATTCTCGACAATCTGCTCAGGGGTCATGGACGAATTATTTGAGATAAGTTGCATGGCACCGAAGCTGCGACATGCCTCTGCAATGCCAGCTTCACCAGCAGGGTGGGCCAGGCGTGCCATTGCAGCAGGGGAAACGTAGATCGGGATCCCTACTTTGTGACCTAGAAATGAGGTAGACAGGTCACAATTTGTGCAGTTAATGAACACCCGAGGTCGAAGCAAGATCTGACGATAGACTTGGGTGTTGAACGACTTCGATATCTTATCATCGGAAGCGGAGTAGTAATACGCCCATGCCTTCCTGCTAACCTTCTTCGTCGCCACTTGCTCAATCTCATCCATGTTAAGCAGAGCTTGTACAGGAGGCAATGATTGTTTTTCCTCCTTCGGCTGGGTCTGTTCTGCAGTATGTTTAGGTAGCGTCTCCAGATCGATGGTCCCTAGACAGGCCTCCGGCTTGAGGTTCTCTTCCAGTGTCCCTGGAGGATGGATAGGATCGTATTCTTCCGTTGCATCCTTGCCAGCGAGCTTCAAGATGATCTTTTTTCCCCCGGGATGTTCATCGAGGAAATCGGTTACCTACATGTCGCGGATCACTTTAGTAAAGCTACGCTCGCAAGTTGTACGGGTATGATATTCAAGTAAAGTGACAGAAGTCCCTAGAAAGCAAATTGTGCGCCTTACATCGTAAACTTTGCCGTACAGCACCACCCAGCAGCTGTCGGGGGTGTTGTGCTTCGCGACTGTATCTCATGTCATTAGCCGGTGGTGATGAATGCGGAGAAACAGAGCTATCTGTCCTACCTTCGGCCGCATCATAAACCTTCCCCATAGTGAAAAACGTCACTCGTCCCAGCAATTGAAACGAAAATTTATCCGAAGGGAGATACAGAGAAAAAAGAAAGAAAGGAAGAAATAGTCATCGGGTGTGGCCTCGTTGGATTATCATTCCATTCAAAGCTATCGGTCATACACCGATTAGCTTGTCTCTCTGAACTTGCCCCCGACCGGCTAGACAGCGTTAGTGGCGGCTTTTGAATGCGGTTCTATAACCGACGCTGGCAGTTAGTCGACGGGATATATTTCTCCACCATCGAGAAGGCCGGGATCTCGTTCATTTACCCCGAGCTGGGCGGACCGGCGTATCGGGCGGGAGCTGGTGGACGAGTCGTAGTTTGATTCTCCATACAACGTCATTGACAGGTTGGGGAGTTCCAACCCGTTGAGGATTCCAAGAATGGGAAAAAGCTACGTAGTGCTGCACATACGGGAAGTTGAAAGGTGTTGACTCTCTGCTGTAGAATACGAGGGGTCTATTTTCCGTTTCTGTGAGATGCAACAATCAAGTCTTTCTTCTCTGGTCGGACAGAGATGCGGGGAAACGAAACGAGCGCAGGGCAACAAATCACGCAACAGCCATTAGCACTGGTTCTCTGTAACTTGGCACAGCGTAGGATCTGACTAGCTGCCTTTACTACTTTTCAGCTGTACTACTTCTGTGTTCCATCGAGAGACAGCCTCAATTCAATGCTACAGTAAGACAGACTCGAGGACTAGTTAGCCCGTGATTTTCTTTCTAGCCTACCTCTAAACTGGAAATTGGAGCCCGTGGCTTCGAGATCCTGAGCCTCGACTTCTTGGCAGCTATTTTATCCTTTCCAATCCATGAGGCCTGAAGCTACAAGCGACAATGTTCGAGGTCCGTCTGGGGTCCATTTGTCCATCCTCTTCTTGCCTTTGGGATGGGGACTAGCGGGCATTTACTGACTTTGGTTCCAGCGTCGCGCCGCTGATAGGTATCGTCTGCGCCTGCACCGCGCTCGGTCCGCCGTCTTGACCCCGGATGAGATGGTTGAAGTCCGCGCCGCTCAGCGGACTTTCGAGGGAGCATACATACGCACTGCTCTTTCCCAGTTCTCGTTCGCTCTCATTATCCTCAAAATCTTCACAGCCGATTTCTACAGCATTGGTGCACTCTTCGCAGTCTACGGAGCCGGGGTGCTCTTCATCGGTCTCTTCCGTCGTCAGCAGGGAAACCGCCAATTCTTCTCTGAGGTGGGAGAAGACGGCTTGAATCGCAAGAAATTCCGGACCAGTGGGAATGCGGTCTTGGTACTCTCAGCACTCAGCATCGCGGCGTATATATGTCTCATCGCTCTCACGGCGACATTGTGAAGTCTTGGCCCGATTGTAAAGGGGGTTTCAAGGATCATACGGCAGGGCGCCCCAACACGCCAAGCCGATCCTTTCTTTACTGTGCTCTACCATGGCATGGCCAACCCCCCTTCCTGGGCTATAAGAGCGGAAGGGCGGAGTGAGAAACGTGCTGGGACAACAGGCGGAAAATGCGCTGCTTGTGGACGCCAAGGAAGCCCAACCTCGAACAGCGGAATAGCCACGTTTGACACCAAGTGAGGAGGTTGTACAGAAATATTGGCATAAATTCCCGTTCAGCTACGGCGAACAATAGATGACACCCTGAGGAGCAAACGATGTCTCAACCTGATTCAACAGAGGATTTGGTGCAGCATGGTGAGTTGCCCATGATGCAGCCGGCCCAATGTACTCCGGCATAGCTGTATATAAACGGCATGATGGACGCTGTCCTCGCTGGATCGGCCCCAGCACATCCCGCTTACCGTAGTCCACACGGCTCTAGAGTCCATTGAATCTATCCAGATGAAACAACATATGATCGCTTCATAATCTACTTGGCTTGATAGGAATCATCTATTCACTTGAGCCCACCTCCAGCAAGAACTGCAGGGATAATTAGGCATATTCAATTCATCACCGGAAAGACGACCCAGCACTACAGGGATCTCGGCTCCGGGAGAATCGGCGTCTTCTCAGCCTTATTTTGCACTCAGCTTCAACATCTGAGTTGGACGTGATCCGTGACGTTACCCTTGAGTTCTCCTCATTTCTGGGTTGGGAGCGGTCGATCCATCGTGGTCCACCGGTTGGGACGGCTCTCAGTGGCGGGGTTGGAAGTGAGAGAGTGACTGTGACTTCATCACACAGCATCGCGAATAATAACTGAAAAGGCAGCCAGATACAGCTGGAAGCAGTTCATCAATAATCATCGATTTTAATAACTCTCCTTTCAATTCTTCCCATTGTCAGGATATCGCGGAAATAGCACTGCCGCGTACGCCACCACAAATAAAGAAACACGCATCCACCTGCGCCCGGTCGCGAAACGTGCACTGCTGTTAATCGAGACTCGTCAAACGCAAGCTCCCTCTGATTGCCAGGGACAATTGAGCAGGTGATTAGATCCATCCAGCATCCGAACAGCCTCACCTTCAGGGGGTCAAGATCGCAAAGGAGCTACCAAAGGAGGCGGCAGTGACGGAAACGTGCCAGAGACTCGGACATTTCCAGGCACAGTGGACGGCCGCCCACCTTGACTCATCAAGCCGCCATCCACCGACAGATTTCTTTCTGGCCATCCCCAACTGCTAGAGCTCTGTTCAGAGAGCATCTATATCTATCTCAACGCTGGCGCTGAGCACTGCTGCAATCCCTAATCTTTCCTGTTAGCACTTACCATCACCGTTTGTCACCCAGCATCCCTGCTGTTGCTGCGGGGATGTCTCAACACTCGAGCATCGCTCGGTCGGCCATCATGAGTAATGCCACGTCGCCTGAATCGACTCATGATCAGCACTCAACGCCCAACGGCATTTCAAATGGCATCTCGGGGAAAGATGCAAACTCTATAACTGCAAAGTCAGTGGTTGGAAGAGCGTTAGGAAGTGAACTGCTTCCCGACGCGAATAAGACGCCCTACAACGTGTCTAAGGATGGAGTCGGAAAGGCCCTAACGGATACTCCGATTTCTACCGCACCCCCATCTCCACAGATGTATGTGCGCCCCCCTGTTCGCTCTGATCGCCCCTTTTCCCCGCTCTGCGGGGGGATGAGACGTTGATTTATTGTTTAAAGTGACCGCTAAACGCCTCTGATCGTGGCTGACTTGTTTCGTTAGACAGGCGCGTCTATCAGCCGCCGGGTTTGAGACGCCCAAGACCCGCGCTACTACTCTTGACATTCCGGGCTTGACCAAGTCTAAAGTCTCGCCGGACGGCCGGATATCGCAGCGCGATGTCGGCTCGAAACTTGTTATCGTCATGGTCGGCTTGCCTGCGCGGGGCAAGAGCTATATCACGAAGAAAATGGCCCGGTACTTGAACTGGCTGCAACATGATACGGAGATCTTCAACGTGGGCGAACGTCGTCGCACTGTAGCTGCCGTGTCGCCTTCACCCAACAAGGTCACTCATGGCGTGGACAAAAGAAGAAGCCTCATTCACAATGACTTAGTGGATTCCGTGCGGAGATTGAGCATCAGTGCGGGTAATCCGGTCCACGATCATGAGAACGCACAGCTCCCAGCTCCTCTCATCCCGCCTACTAAGATACTCGTGAATGGCGAGGAGACTTCTGACAGCAGCTCTGAATCATCCCCTCATCGACCGAGTGGAGATGCCGGAAACATCCCACCATCCTCACCAGATGCGGTCGAGGCGATGGATCACTCTGCCAGCTTCTTCGATCCTATGAACCAGCGTGCAGTGCAAATTCGGGAGCAGGTTGCTCTGCAGACTCTCGACGAACTGCTTGACTACATCCTCGAACAGGGAGGTAGTGTCGGTATTCTGGACGCCACTAACAGCACGCTGGAACGACGCAAGTTGGTTGTGGATCATATCAGGAAACGCGCTGGCCCCGAACTGAACGTTCTCTTCCTGGAGAGCCAGTGTGTGGACCCAGATCTGCTTGAGGCAAACATGCGTCTGAAGTTATCTGGTCCCGACTACAAAGGTCAGGATCCTGTCAAGGCACTCGAAGACTTCAAGAAACGGGTTGCCTTGTATGAGAGATCGTATATCCCTCTTGGAGAATATGAAGAGAAAAATAATATGGCATACATCCAGATGATCGATGTCGGAAGGAAAATGGTCACACATCAGACAAACGGCTTTTTGTCCTCTCAAGTTGTGTACTATCTCCTCAACTTCAACCTCTCTCCGCGCCAGATCTGGATCACAAGACACGGTGAAAGTACAGACGATCAGCTGGGCCGTATTGGTGGAGATTCTGAGCTGAGCGAGAACGGACACCGGTATGCCGAGGCTTTGGCCAAGTTCATCGATCATCAACGTCGACAGTGGGAACTTCAGCAGAGGCAGAAAGCGCTGGCGAAGCATTTCCCTCCTCGCCCCGGCGATAGCACTCCTCCGAATCCTTCCTGGGCACCGCAGACGCGTCCACGTAACTTCTGCGTCTGGTCATCGATGTTGAAGCGCTCCATCCAGACTGTGCAGTACTTTAACGACGAAGAGTACGATATCAAGGAAATGAAGATGCTGGATGAGCTCTACGCAGGACGCATGGAAGGCATGACGTATGAAGAAATTCGCGAGAAGTTCCCGGAGGAATATGAGCATCGCAAGAAAGGCAAGCTGCATTACCGTTACCCTGGCCCTGGTGGTGAGGGTTATCTTGACATTATCAACCGTCTGCGCGCTGTCATCATCGAAGTTGAGCGAATGACTGATCATGTGCTGCTTGTGAGCCACCGATCTGTGGCACGGGTGCTCCTGGCTTACTTCCGGGGCCTAAAGCGCGACGAGGTGGCCGATCTTGATGTTCCCCTAGGCGTGCTCTACATGTTGGAGCCGAAACCCTACGGCGTTGATTTCAAAGCCTATCAGTACAACCCGGATACCGACTGGTTCGATTATCTGCCCGACTTCCAACTGCGGCAGGCGACGTTTTAATATTCAGACGTAATGGGCATACAAAGAGCTTGTGACTCGAGTCGCTTGTTGCAGCTGCAATCCAAGATTGTCTTCTATGCTAGCTCAGCTCAAATTTCATCTTCGCTCAGCAAATCACAGCTTCCTCTTCTCATGGATTTCTTTCGGGGTATGGTGCCACTCAGCCTCCTGGGTCACTTCTCAATCTACTTCATCTCCCTCTCCCCCTCTACTGTCTCTCCAGGAGAGATGTTAATGTTCTTCTGAACCTAGTTCTTGGTTGTATTACCACTTTTTTTTCACGGCAAATGATGTCTCTCAGGACGAGATGGCCGACGCTTGTGAGATTGATGTTTTTGTTCGAGTGATCCAGCATTTTCAGGCGTTTTAGTGCGTTGCTTTAGGGATATGAATGGCGTTCTAAAGCTCCTTATGATGTGCAGAACAGAGCACATGGATGACAGTACAGTGGTATCAGGGCGGCCTTCTCGATAGCGGCAAGGTCTACAGGAGGGAGCATTTAAGCGCTGCCTCAAATAATTCGCTATGAGATGTAGCTTTTAGAGTAGAAGGTCTATCTACAAATAGAAGTCATCCTCTTGAAACTCATATCATTTACTTATACTCTTACTAAAGTTCATACTACAAACAGACCGTACCCCATATGGTACACATTTCTTCAGCACGGAGAGACCACACTTCTACTTCTCCTCGTGCTTCACCACATCAAAAACCTCCAAGAACGCATCTGGCGTCTCAGCTCCGCCAACAACATACTTCCCCTGAATCGTAAAATGTGGCACACCCGATATAAATCTTCTCCTCGCACTCTCCGCATCCGCATCGACCTCCTTGCCCTCCTCGTCCGAATCCAACACCTTCTCCACCTCCCCCTTCTCCAGTCCTGCCTTCACACCCGCCTCCAACAGCACCGCCTTATCCGTAATATTCTTCTCCTCTTCAAAATACGCCTTGAACAGCGCCTCAACGACTCGGGTCTGCAATCCCTGGTTCTTCTCGGGCGAAGATTCTTGCTTCTTCCTTGCATAGGCGATCAGACGATGCGAGTCTCTCGTCCGACCCGTGCGACCGCCGAATTTGAATGCGATCCCCTCTTCGGCCCCGACAGCTGCGAGACGCGAGAAGATGGCGTCGGCGCGCTCAGCGCCAAATTTGGCCACGTAGTGTTCGCGTTTCTCAACGCCAGGATAAGGAGCGGCTTCGGGGTTGAGGTAGAAGGCGCGCCATGTAATGGAGAAGGTGTCCTTTGGATGGGATTGTTTGTGTTCTGCGATAGCGCGAGATAAGCGGCGGTCGCCGACGTAGCACCACTAGATTTGCGTTAGAAAGAAGCTTATCTATCAGATAGGGATGGAAGATGAAAAGAGGAGATGATATGATTACCGGACAGACTGTGTCAGAAAAAATCTGGATCTTGAAGTTGGTCATGATTGCGCGGGCCGCCACGGTGGTGGATTATCTGGGTTAGTAGATGTAGATGGGGATATTCGGACGAAGTATGGTTATTTGACTCTGATATTCACTGATAGCTGCAAAATAACACCGTTCGAGAAATAGGATGCAATATGATGATTAAACTATACCATGATTTCCACTAATATAATTTATCTGAAGAGTAAATCAATGCGGAGACCATGAAGTATAAATGGATATCTCCGCACGGGATTGTATTACCAATCAATTGTTTTACACGGTGCTTCGATTCGCTAGACCTTTGTGGGGCCGAGGTTCCGTAGCTTTGCCTTGTCTTTTTAGGCCAATTTTTGGTTTCAACATTAGATGGGTTTATTGGGCCATCATTTAGACTTGGCTGATGTGTTCTTGAGGGCCTCTTTAGTATGCTGGCTATCTATGTAGTGGACTTGGGTCTAAAGTAGTTAGGTTTACCGTTGATTCAGGCCTGGGCCTTAATTTAGAGCAACCCTGGACCTGATAGCTAATTTACCAGTACATAGTACTAGTATCGATGACATCATCTCACTGATCATTGCTCTTACGACTCGACTAGAAACTATGAACAATAGAAGCAACCCCACCATACGTCAGATACCGAATAGCCTACAAAACGGAAAAGCATGATCAGCAAAGTTGTCACGCGAGTTGGTTCTCCTCCGACCCGGGTACCTGAACTCAGGGGAAGGAAAGACGTCGGTTTTCCTGCTTTTTGATTTCGTCTCTTCCACTCTTTGCTCCCCAGCTCATTCTTCGCGTTGATACGGACTAGGGCTGCTTCTGAGGTTGACTGGGTCTATTCTATCTTTCTATCCTTTCTATTTCTCTTGTTTGTTTAATGCTCTTTAATGCATGGCATTGATAAATCTAATATATCCTCATATGTGCTCATGATACACGGGAGCTTACCAGAAGAATACCACATTGCGGTTAATTCCCACGAACCGGAATGGCAACAGATCCTCTCCCAGTATGGCCCGTCATCCGTATCATTGTCCTCAAAATCCCTCCATATCGCCTCTACGTATTTCCGTTCATGGCTGGGTCTGTCTGGTTCTTGACATTATCCATTCTCATGCTCACCTGGCTCGCACGGGGAGCACCTCGATACCCAGGACAGGGCAATCCTTATGTTGCGTGAGTACTCCAAGGAGGTTTGTGATGTTATGTTGAGTAGCACAAAGAAGATAAAACAAGAGAGGGAGAACAATTGGTCCAGTCACTCCTATGACTTACCAACTGAGTGTCTATCTGTATACTGATGACGGCATTGATTACAATGAAAATATAGATTCATATCCGACATCGCATCCTACGAACTAAAACCACTCTTTCTCGTCGGCACATCCATCACCGCCATCTGCTTCGTCGTGACCATCGCAGCCGTGCATGTCATACGATATGAGTATCTCCCTCCAATCTATCCCTCCTCCAATACCACCTCATCCTTCTGGGAAAACGGGAATAACGGTTCACCAATAAATCACCAAAACCACGCACGCGACGATAACGAAGACGTCGCAGCAACTAACATGACCAAATCACGCGCTCTCGTCTCCCTCCTCTCCATCGCAAGCGCCATCGTGGCTGCCACGGGGCTAATCCTCCTCGGAGTTATGGATACCGTCCGGTACCATAAGGCGCACGACGTTCTCCTGAAGATCTGTTTTGCGGGGTTAGCGCTCGAATCGGCGGGGACGGTGGTCGTGTATGCGGAGGAGATAGTCTCATTTCTGACAAGATGGGAGGGTGATAATGAGGAAGATAGGCAGACGAGGAGGTGGTTGCGATTTTGGTATGTCATTTCTTCGTGTCTATTTCCCGAAAAGTCACCTCAAAAGACCCGCGATTTTAGACTGATACAAATCACTAATATAACCCTGGTGTGGCACTTAGTACTCTAGCATCTGGATTCATCGTCATCATCGAATTTTGTCTCGGAATAACATTCCTTGTCCTCTCAGCATACTCCTACTGGTGCGTCGCAGGGATCCTCGAATGGATCATGGCGTTCCTGGGAACAGCATACATGGGTTTATTTGCAGGGTTCTTTATTGGGTATGTTCGATTCTTTCAATTTTTGACCTTTTCATTCTTTGTTTGCTTCTTGTCCTCTTTCCAGAAGAAACTCGTGCTAATACCAACTCTTCTTTGCGATCAGCATCCGAGAAAAAGCGAGAAAACATAGAATACGACCTCATAGAGTAGCACGAGAAAGTAGAGAGCATAATGTAGAAGATATTGATGAGCGGGAGCGAATGCCGTTGTTGTCAGAGGAAAGGTTAGAGTGGACGGGGTTTTCGTCCTGAGTTGAAATACTATTTGTTTTGCTTTTGGATACAAGATTACGACAAGATATACTACTGTACAATATACGAATTTCTGGTACGATTTCAAGCTATTGGATTATTCATTCACGTTCCAATTTATCGGTTACATAAAAACATAGAAGCCCTCGCAGTCATACACTTCTCGCTTGGATAGCATGGCAAAAAAAAAAGAGAAAAGAAGAAGAGGCGAAAGGAGATGAATTACACAAAATAGGCTGGAACAACCGAGAAAACAAATCACGCATGCACCAGACCAGAGCCATCCTGCTTGATAAGTCCCAAGGGAGCGGAAAGATGAGGCATGGCGATTGAGGCGTTAGTGGATCCGGAAAGTGATAAGGCAATACTGCCGGCTTCAATCTCGCGCATTGCAGCTTGATACTAAAACGTGAAGATTTTCCGTTAGCAAAGATCCATGCTTGAGATCATACAAATCAATTTGAACATACCTTGAATGCAAAATTGAACACCAGAGCGGCAGCTAGTCCAATGCACACGACGATTGGGCCGAAAACGTTGTCGAAATCGCGACCGCTTCGCTGGCGGATGAGCGTGGCACGCTTTTCATACATGTACCAACCCCAGACCCCGGCGAAAATGGCAAAGCAGGTATAGACAATACCGAGTGTACGTGCGATCTGGTTGTCCTTACCCGCAGCATTATACAGACCCAAGGATAGGGACGCCAGAAGGACGCTGACATGCTGCCATTTGATGAATGTACGTTGGTTGGCGAGCCAGACCTTCGATTCGACCCGAACAGGGCCCGCGTCCTTGAGCCAGGTACCAGGGTGTCGCACTCCTGGAGGTAGCTGGACCCGTTCGCGACGAGCGCGAGCATAGCGTGACATGGAGAACGAAGGGAAATAATTCTTGAGACGAGATGATGTTGGAGCCAGTTCGGCCGCAGCAGGAGATCCATTGCGATGGTTGCTGGGAATCTCCAGAGGCTGCTTCGGGCGTAGTGCTGGTTCGACACGCTCGGCAGCGCGTGACGGCGAACCAGGTCCGGAATACCTAGATGGAAATTCAACGACCATCTTGTAACTGGAGCCCTGCCTGCTCCCGAGGAAGCTCCCTACTACCATGTCCTCTTCGGCTCTCTTGGCGAGTCTCTCTTGTTCTTCCTGGAAAGCAACCTCCGGGTCGCGACGGATATCGTTCTCCAACTCTCCCAGCCAGAACGGGAAGGTATTGACGTAGTCTTCGAACAGCTGAGCGACACCATGGACAAACTTGGAGAATCTTGGAGCTTCCTTGACAAGGTGGGATGTCATGAGGTCATTCACCCACTCTCCACCTCGTCCTTCTCCCTTCATCTTGATCTCCAGTAAGGCATGAGGAAACCGAACAATCTCCCCCTTGTGGATCGAGTTGAAGGGGTATTCCATGCCGGCATCATCGATGTCTGTCCGATGCCAGTCGTTCGGATCCCGACAAGGTCGTTCAGGGTCTAGTGTGTCCTCGCGGATGAATGCCAGATTAGTATCCAGGGAGATCCTGATCCTATCATCTCCGGGAATTTGGAAAGCAGTGCGCGTGTAATTGGCGCGAAGCATAGGTTGCAAGTCATGTTCTCGAATGAAGGATTGCAGCTCCTCAATGTCCCTCTTGAAAGACTCCGCCTGTTCGTGCTCATTGCCCTGATCCTCCATCCTATGGAGCTTCTTGTCGAATTTGTACTCGCCTCTCAGAAATTCTTGAACGTGCTTTTCCTTCAATTGAATTCTGACTTCCCGACTGCCATCGTCTTCCGTGACAATCTTCTTTTCTAGGAAGATGGCAGGTTGATCCTTCAGCGGACCCGTCCAACGCAGTCTCAAGGAGCCGGCTTCAGGAGCACGAGCGACCTTTTGATTATATAGATCAAACTGGGGATTATCAAAGTAAAGAGAAGTGATTGTTGGATCGTTTGGCATCACATCAAGTTCCTTGGAAGCCTTGGGGTTATAAATCAAAACAGGTAGTCGTCGAAGAATGTATGTCTTGACCTCTGTTATGTTGTCCACATGGACCCAGAATTTGTGCGATCTGTAGACGTCACGGCTATCCATGCTCAGAGGATCGTGAACCTTCGGGGCTCCTTGCAGTATTTCGCGCACGAACGAGTACATCACGGACAGCCTGCGCAGCAAAGGCGAGTAGTCTTCGGAGTTGAAGGGCAATTGTGAGAGTCGTACTTGAAGCAGGGGTTTGACACGGTATCGTGCCCCTCTCTTCCGATCGTGTTTCTTTGCAGCCTTCAAAAAGCCAGTGAAGTTGATGCGACTGTACTTTTCCAGCTCGCTAACTTCCTTGGTGATTCCATCCAGCTCTGGGAGAACTTCTGCAGCGATGGCCTTCCGCTTTTCTTCGTCCGGCTCAGGCGCCTGCTCCCCATCCTTAAGCACCAAGGTCTCCAATTTCGATTCACATGCTGAGGTTCGATCGCGCAGCTTCTTGGAGGTGTCCACTTGAAATGCGTTGACTTTATCCAGCTGGACATTGATCAGCTCCTGCACGAAAGCTTCCTCATCTTGTTCCGTCCATGGCAGGGTCTCTGCATCGCTCTGATCGTCATCCGTCGCATCACGCTCTCTCAATAGAGACTTCAATTTCTGATAGTCGATGTAGTTTCCTTTCCATGGCGGATACACCGACTTCTGCAGAGTCTTTCCGAAACGCATGTTGGATTGGAGGGGTAGGCAAGTAGACACAGTATAGCTCAAGAACCAGTAGCAGTAACAATGACAATTACTAGATCAGTCCGTGGGAAAACTAAAGGGACATAGTCTGCAAGCCAATGGACAATGGTTTATACGAAACCCATGTCCTTGTGTGCTGAAGTTGAAAAGAAAACAGCAGCAACTGCTGTGAACGGGGAAGAGATCACCAGGACGCACGGCTCATGCACGTGCACGATAGCTGAAAGACTAGACCAATAAAAATCCATCATTGTGACTCCACCAGATCTGGGACCCAGTGGGGTTACGCTAATCCCGATAAAGAAAACAGCTATCCGGACAGGAATAACAAGCCTCCGAAAACCGGGGTCGGTTCTCCGAGTTGGGAAGGCCGAGGGCCAACCCGTGACTCGAACTTTTCGATCCAGGATTACTAACTTGATAATTCTTGATTAATAGCATTGATAGAGCTCTATGAATTAAACTTTACCTTAATTTCAATATCCCTTTCTAGAAAGCAGCCTCCCTGATGGATCCGGTCACGTCTGAGGGACAACCTGCGACTTCATTATTGGAAGCTCTCCATCAGGTCTTGGTTGACCTGCATCAACATCCATATCCTTATGTCTCGAACCCACCGGATTGCAAGAAGCGTGCATCCGTAGCTCTGATACTTAGAGTGAGACCGAATTATCATCATTGGCCCGAATCTTCTCTCACTGGCCTAGAGGATAAATCTCTCCCAGTCACACAGCGACTTGATAACTTTTTCTCCCAACCCTGGGTCCGACATGGTGACCCAGAAGTCTTATTTATCAAACGTGCTTCCCGAGTAGGTGATCGCTGGACGGGCCATGTAGCTCTCCCCGGAGGCAAGAGGGATCCGGAGGATGCAGATGACAACGCAGCTGCAATAAGGGAAGCTTCAGAGGAGATTGGCCTTGATTTGACTACCGACAATTGCATTTCCGTGGGAAATCTACCAGAAAGAGTTGTCACAACATCATGGGGCAGTGTGCCGTGCGTTACATCTCCCATTGGACCAGTAGGATATGCTAACTTGTTTTTCTGCAGATTGATGGTCCTATGTCCATTCATCTTTCTACTGACATCGACTAATTCACCTACGCTCCGACTGCAGCCGACAGAAGTGGCATCTACTCACTGGGTCTCACTTAGAGCACTATTGTCACCTTCTCTGCGCACCATGGAATGTGTTGATTTGTCAGAGCGCTGGGCTAGCCGAGGCGGCTTCATCGCGCGGTTTCTGTGCCGTTCTGTAATGGGCCTGATGCAGTTCTCTGCCATAAGACTTGTTCCGACAGAGAGCTTACAATGTAGCTCGATTTCCGGTTTTATTCCAGAGGACAAGAGCAACCAAGGGCGTCTGTCGCTGACTGAGAGCTGGAAGTCCTGGTATTTGAGCAACCAGGCCGATTCAGCCGACAGGAGCCGTCCTCTCTTGCTCTGGGGCCTCACCCTTGGTATTTTAGCAGACTTTTTGGATATACTGCCTCCACATAATGCTGTCCAGCTCTGGAAGTATCCCACATTTACCACCCCAGACTTACGCTTAATCGTAAGCGTATTGACTTATCGCCTGCGCAAACGCAATGCTCTCACAGCCCAGTCTAATGGCCTGGGGAATCAGACAGCAGTGGATAATCAAACAGCTGCACTGCCTATCGTCCAAGATGAGGGTTCTGACCCCAAGCACGATCCAAACGAAGTGGGAATTGGCGGAATGGGCGTCGGCAGGTATTATGGCAAATCGGCAAAGGCTTCTGGGGATGGATCCTCTCATGCGGTGGGAATCTTGTTGAATGGTTATTACAACCGCCTTAGAACCGCGATATGGGTCTTCCTAGCTTGGAGAGTAGCGACCGGTTCGTTCGCAGTATTATATATCTGGAAGTGGCTCCGGCGGCGGTAGACGTATGACCATGCATTGTATTCTTTTCTTATTCAATGAAAACCACCTATAGATTAACAAAGACAAAGAATGATTTCTCCTTTCATTTTTATCGCTTTCGTAAGTCTAGAAAGTCAATGTTCTCACACGGTAGACTGGGAATATATATTCACATTTATTACTGAACATTAATGGACCATATTTGACTCCTTCGTGGATGCCTCGGCCCGGCCGTATCAAGTGTATCAGGCCACGCTAACACCCCACGCGCGGGAGCAAACAAGTGTAAACACTAAACAGAGAACGTCGGAGGACTTGCGGAAGAGGAACTCCGAATATCTCATCAAGCATCAACCACTGCCCCAAGACAAGATCACTACGGTCTTGCGCTTTATCCTGAGGTCTCTACATCAAAATTCATCTCTTCAAGTCAACAATGGTCGCAACACAAAAGCTCTATCCTCGCGCAACCGTCAAGCGGGTTGTCAAATCGCACTCGAATCGAAGTCTCAGCAAGAACGCGGATATCCTTGTAAGTCGACCAATCTACTAGCATACTTCCAGCTCTTTCGAAATTTCCTCTACAGCGCTCTTGTTCTAGTGACTAACAAGTCTCTGTAATTTCTAGATCTTCCTTGACTACATACTCTTTATGCAAGAGTGAGTGTGACCGTCACTCGTCCGACAGATCCTTTGACGAGCTCTAGCTCTTCTTTGAATCGAGATTGACAAGTTCCTTTGTCACAGACTTATGCGTGAAGCCTCTATACGGTCCCGTCGAGTTGGTGAAAAAGGTATATCTGCAAAGAGTGTGCGAAAGGTCACTGAGGTATAATTGCGCCGCGTCCGCTACTGTATTTTGCACCATGATATAACTAACTAATGCAATTCCCAGGCGACCCTACGCAAGTTCAAGGGGTAATCAGGCTTTCGATGCTTGTTTTATATCTTCTATGGTGCGGCGCTCTGGGTGCTTTAGTTTCTCCTAGGATATAGATAGAGGAGCTCAGGTAATACTGGGTTGGGATTTAGGCACAAGTGCTTCTGTATTTATGATACCCATATATTGAATTGAAGCAATGCGAAATACATATGTATAAGGAGGAGTTCATGTAGATGTTCCTGCATGTAGCACTTGTTCATAGCTACAGTGCCAGCTGCATATATGTGTGTATAGCTCTGCACCAATGCAAGTAAGAGTAGTAAGAGCATCCAGGGTATAAGTCGGCATTTTTAGTAGAAGGATAAAAATAGTATCAGTGTTGAAACTGATATTAGTTGGATCTTCCGTTGGACGAGATGATGTTGGGGAGTATTCCGTACATACAGAGCGCCACGCGACCAGGGCGGAGCTCCAAGTGGCAGCTCTTTTTCTCCCCCCGTTTGCTCGACTTCAAAAGGTCCGCCCAAACCTCACTCGTCACCATCGCCCACTTCTCTTCCCACATCTCTCCATAGCTCATACACCAACAGCCCTACAGCGCTGCTTGCATACTCCCTCTACCTATCATTGTTAATAGCGTCATATTCTCGTGTCTACCCCCTAAACTAGTGTCCTCTTCTCCTCTAGCCCACCAACACAACCGACTCGCCTCCATCACACAATGTCCGCAGTCACCATTACCAACAATCCCCCGGCACCGTCAGAGCCAAAGGGCGCTAAGAAGAAGCGCGCAAAGAGCTCTGGCTCAAACAATGTTTTTAATGCTGCGCCTGCTTCCAACCCTGAGACACCTTCGACTCCGGCGGAGTCGACCGTCAACGGAGCTACTGACTCGTTTGAAAGCGCTGTCATGAAAGATCTCCAGAAGTGTGTAATGCCTTTTATACCGTTTTCTTTCTTAATATTCTAAACGACATACTGACCTATTGGTTCTGTAGGAGCTTGCGCAATGCTGTGAAGAAGCTCGTATGTCGCTGACATCTAGTCGCAGCCAATGTGGTTCATACTAACATGACATGCCTTCGTTCTAGAATGCCACCTCTAAAGTCGACAGTATCGTTGCAGAGAATCCCGGGAAGTCACTTGATGAGCTCGTTGAAGAGAGAAAGATCAACCAGGACCAGAAGGCCCAGGCGCTGAAGAAGCCAGCTCTGCAAGCCAACGTCGCACAGCTCGAGGAACAGATTGCTCAGTACAAGCAGTTTGCTTCTCACTATGAAGAACGTCTTGTCAACCAGAAGACCTCTCTGGAGAAGGCACACAAGGAAGAATTGGATGCAGCGCGAGAGAAGGTTCTCGCTGAGGCAGCAGAGTCCAACAAGAAGAATGTCAGGGACCAATTGCTGGTTTTGAGCAAGTTCTTACGTGCAGCTGCTGCCATGAGACGTGGCGGTGATGAGACATTGCCCCAAAGCCGTGCCTTCGAGGGTGTCTTATTCCAGGTCTACGGTGGAACTGACGAGGCGGTCGATTCTATGCTAAAGTTGATTGAAGGCGTGGAAGAGAAGATTATTAGTGTCGAGGGAGACGCATTGGAGGTGTCTTGTAAGTGCCTCTGGCTCAGAGATTTCTCCGCCGATATGTTTCTAACAGCAACACCTAGATGGCAAGGTGAAGCAGGCGTCCGAAGAATATGCTCCGGCTCCTGTGGAGGGTGCCTGGACTGAGGAGGCCCCAGCTGCTGAGGCTACCGCCACATCCGATCCCACTCTCGCCAATGCCGGCGCAACTGAACTTCAGGACAACTCTGTGGTCATCCAGAGTACTACCTCCACCGACTTTGCTGTTCCTGCGGCTTCGCAGCCGGAGCAAGCGTCTGCAGTACCTCCACAGACTATCGCCGAAGACGGCGCCAATGCGCAGGCACACTCATGGGATCCCCAAGCTTCTGACTCCATGGCAGCTTCAGCCAACACTGACGGCTGGGTGGAAGTGCCGCGCGACCCCTCTGAGACCGACACTGGTGTACAGAACACTCCTGCGGCTGCCCATGGCTCTAATAACTGGGCTGAGGACGTCCCCACGATTAATACCGCCGCCCCTGCTAAGGGAGAGGGCAATGATGGCTTCGAACAGGTTGTCCATCACCAGAGACAGCCCAGCCAGCGTGGCCGAGGACGTGGACGCGGACGCGGTGATGGATTCCGTGGTCGCGGTGGTCGAGGTGAATTCAGGGGCAGAGGCCGTGGCCGTGGTGAGTTCCGTGGTGGACGTGGACGAGGTGGCCTTGGTGGTCAGCAGACCTCCAACGGGTCTGCCACTCCTACTGCGCAGCAGTAGACGCCTTACATCGTCCTCTGCGGAGTCTGAAGCTTGACTGGGCTTAGTGAGGTGCTCACCAAGGGGAAGTCTGGCTATTGACTCCATCGTGGCAGTGACCCGATCGCTCCTACAGTTCCTGTGCTCTCCGCATTGCATTGCTCCGCTCCTGGCCATCTGGATTGTTCTTCTCTCCTCTGACTCGTCCCTTTCTATCCATTCTCCAGACATCGGCGTTGATACGGTTATGAAGCGTGACTTTTCAGTCCAAAAAATGAAACGAAACATGAGTTGCATGTGGGTTGGTCGAGCAGAGGTTATTGCTCTTCGTTTTTCGACTTCCCGTAATATCAAGACTCAAAAAGTTACTCGATGTGTATGACCATCTGCGATTACTGAGCGTGCATAGTGTCTTACTTTTCCCGCTTCTTCTTTTTCACCTTTTGTGTTTCTCTAGAAAGATTCCCCTTTACCCCCTTTTAGTGAGCGGCGAAGGCCCAATGCTCCCCTTCATGTCATTCACATATGCGGTTCTGTTATGGGCTCATGTATTCTATGTTACTCTTGCCTCCGTGCTTTCTGGCCTTCTCTGCTGGACTTCGGTATGGTTGGGGGAGAGGAAGTTGATGTCAGCAGGGAGAGGCAGTTATCAGGTTGGTGGCGCCGCATAGCATTGCGTTAGCAGTTCATTCATGTGGAACGAAATGTTACGATCGGATTCGGATGCTACGACTCTTTCATCGAGTAGACTCGTAGAATAGGCTGGCGAGAGATATAGGGGATCTGAGTCGCATCAGCGTTTTGACCAGGTGTCGTTAATCCATGTTATACACTGAGACGGAGTCTTCCTTCCGCAGCAATGATTAGAAGGAAATCCCAAGCTTATAACCATCCTAGGCTGTTCTTATACCATGAACATGTCGCTTGGCAGCTGTTGAAACGCCGCTAAAACAATGGCGTTGGGCCTATGGTGGACCTCTGACGAAACGGCCCGTGCCTGAAACAGCTTAAAGATTATCAGATGTCCATCAGGGTCCAAAAGCTGTCCTCCCGCGAACTTGCTGGCTACAAATTCTCCCATTCCCAATTTTCCTGTATTAACATTTTACATCTTCTTTCCTTTCTCATTGCGGCGTGCTGGATACATGTCCCTAAGTTGAGCGCATTCTCTTCTTTCTTCCAGACTTGTACCATTATTTCCGAGTCATTAGCTCGCGACAATGCCGTCAACAGCGGTTTCTCCGGCCCAGCGCAAGAGCATTTTAAAAGTCATATTTATATCACTACTCTTGGACCTGGTAAGTTGGGTCGAACCCTTCGATGTTTTGCTCTGCTGACGTTTGTTTTTCCCAGATCTCATTTACTTTCATTCTACCTCTCTTCCCCTCCCTTCTTGCATTCTATCGCAGTCGCGACCCCTCACCGACATCCCTCCTCAATCGGATCTTCCACTATCTCAACGAGTATAAAAATGCCTTCTCGAGGCCGATCGACTCCCGCTATGACATTGTCCTGCTTGGTGGCGCGCTGGGATCCTTGTTTTCCCTCCTCCAAGCCATCGCTGCGCCTTTCATCGGCCGCCTATCGGATCGATATGGCAGGCGGACAGCACTGTTGTGGTCAATGGCTGGTAATATTCTGAGTGTTGCTCTTTGGGTCGCCGCTACGGATTTCCGTACATTCCTTGCCAGTCGCATTGTCGGTGGGTTGAGCGAGGGGAATGTACAGATCGCAAACGCGATCGCAACGGATATCAGCGATGAAAAGCAGCGTGGTTCGACGATGGCCATCGTAGGAGCGTGCTTCAGCATCGCATTTACATGTGGACCAGCTCTGGGGGCAGCGCTTTCGAGTATCACCACCGTTGCGGCCAATCCGTTTGCGACCGCTGCTGGATTCTCGCTGTTCTTGATTGTCCTGGAGACGCTTTACCTATATCTATGTCTTCCTGAGACACATCCGCGACTGTCGAACAAGGGAATCAATGCATCATCGGTGTCCAATGGAGCATCCAATAGAAAGAAGGAGGCCGCAAAGACTGACTCTGCGCCGCGTGAACACACAAACCACCCAACCCTCCTGAACATCACTCATCTACTCTTCCTTCTCCCTTTCTCCGGATTGGAGTTCTCGCTTCCTTTCCTAACCGCGACACTATACACTGGAAGCAAATCCAGTCCCTCCGCTCTGAATGGCCGTCTCCTCTCCCTTATGGGTCTGATCGCATCTCTTCTCCAAGGAACCGTTGTCCGCCGCTTACCACCTCTTATGACGATTCGTGCCGGTGTCCTGGCTTGTACGGTTTCTTTCTTTCTTCTTTCTCGTGTCTCCACTATCTCCGGTCTCTACGCGGCTGGAAGTCTCTTGGCTGTCACCAGCGCGACAGTCGTCACTGGCTTGAACAGCCTGGGCAGCTTAGAGGCAGGAGAAGGCGAGCGGGGTATCGTCTTAGGAAAGCTGAGAAGCTGGGGTCAATTTGGAAGAGCAGCTGGTCCGTTATTGTTTTGTTCGCTGTTCTGGTGGGGAGGAAGAGAAGTCGCATACACCAGTGGTGGCGTTGCCATGTTGGCAGTTTGCACTCTCGTCTTTGGGGTTCTGAAATCTCCTCCTACGGCGAAGGCTGCACCGAGGAGCTGAAGGAAATTAAATGCAAAGACCTGGCGGCTCTTTCTTCTCAGCCGGACTGGTTTGAGATCCCGAAAATTGTTCCTGGGTTTTGTAGAAAAACCTGTAAAACATCTCCGCTGTACCATAGTTGTGCTGGAGAGAATAGAAATGGTTGTTAGTACATGTATCTAGTGTTTCTGAGTCTTTGGTATGCCTTTTTAATACGAAGCCTACTGGCTGGTCCAGTGTAGTTTAGTACGTATCTATCCAAATGGGGGCGGGGGGAAGTACAGCAGTTGAGTCGATGCACTTGCCCGCAAGACACTGATGAATGAGCAATGGAAAAGGAAATCCTTCAATCTCTTCTCCTTCGTTTGTTTGCTTTGAGGGAGACTCGGGCGCACATCTTGATGTTGGGGGCTGAAATGATCAAGGTGACAATCCAAGGAACAACGACAGAACGCTTTCAAACAAGCTTACATTATTATCCTGCCTCTTGTTCCTGGGTATATAAATTCACTGTCTGAGATTTCAGAGACGAAGATACATCGGTTGTTAGGAAACTGGTCCTTCTGTATGCTAATCCGGTTGAGATCCTTGTTCCGATCTAGGAACTAAATGCGGATGCCTGGAAGGCCTTATTTATTAGATAAGATGGTGGAAGTCCAGCTCGTAACGTACTCCTGTCGTCGATCTCTGCTGAGGATTGTAAGGCTGCGCTTTAGTCTTTCAGGATAATTATATTTATATCCAACCCAATATGCATTTACCTTCTCTATTGGTGTCTTCTGAGCTTCTCACGCTTAGTCTTGCATCCCTTCAACAACCCCTCACAGCGCCAAAGGATCAATCGCAGACACCCCTTAATGATGCCTTCAGCAAAAAAGTAGAATGGGCACTCGAGCACTTCCAGATCCCTGGGGCAGGAGTTGCACTGGTTCGAGATGATGAAGTCTTTGCCAAAGTAAGTGTCTATTTTATCATGCGCTGATACACAAAGGAAACCCTAGATATCACATTCACACCAATGCGGTGTTAATTCAGCCAAAGGGCTATGGTCTATCGGACTTTGAGACCTCAAAGCCAGTAACTGAGCACACCCTCTTCTTCGCTGGGAGTACCAGCAAGGCTATGACAGCAGCAGCCGTCTCGCTTCTGATCGACGATAATGTAAATTACCCGGAGATCCAGTGGGACACTCCCGTCCATTCTCTCCTTCCTGCAGACTTTAGCCTCAGCAATACCTGGGCCACGGCCCATATAACTATTATCGATATGCTATCACATCGCTCCGGTTTACCGCGCCGTGACTGGATCTAGCTAGCCAATCTCACTGTCCAGGAAGCTGTCCAGGCGATGAAGCACCTCCCTCTTACAACTGCGCCGCGCACGCAATGGCAATATTGCAATCTTATGTACATCGCAGCGGCTCATCTCATAGAGACTAAGACGAATCAATCGCTTCGTTCTTTTATGGCCCAGAACCTTTGGGGGTCATTGAACATGTCGGAGACATATCTCTCCCTCTCTGATGCACACCATGCACATAACGACATATCACAGGGTTATTATATAGATTTTGACGGTAAGATCGCACCAACCAACAGAATTTATATAGAAACAGTTCGTGGAGCAGGAAATGTCATCTCCTCCGTGTCCGATTATGCAAAATGGATTTCCGCAATCCTGAATCGTCGACGACCTATTTCAGAACAAAGCTATGCTACGCTTCTGGGCGCCCATTCAGTTATGCTCACTAATCCATCTGCTCCTTTTCAGTCGCCCGAAATGTATGGTTTGGGATGGATATTACAGACGTATTGCGGCCACATGTTAGTTCAGCATAACGGAGCGCAACATGGGTATGGGGCCTTCGTCGTGCTCGTGCCTTCGCGCAAATTCGGGCTTGCAATATTAGGTAATAATATGATTAGCACTGTCGCGGTTTCAGAAACCCTGGCTTTTCATCTAATTGATGAGGAATTGGGTATACCTCCTGAGGAGCGGTTTGACTGGATTTCACGGTATACATCTCTCATGATCAATTCCTTATGCAGATACTATTATTATCAGGTACATGTTAACATGATGTACAGAGGCAATGCAGTCATCAACGCAACTCGTCCATCCGACAACATCATTTCAAAGCTCTACCCTACAATTCCCCAGCCCCCACTCCCAAATCCTATCAACCTCTCCGCTTATGAGGGCGTGTATTCGCACCCAGCCTACCCAGACTTCAAAATCTCCAGCAACTGTCCCAAGAGCAGAGCACCAGTTCCCCCAAGTTTGAATCGGACAACGCCAGACCTCTGCGCCTCGTTTATAAAAACTAACGAGTATTCTAAAAATGAGGCATTGGACCTATATCATGTCACGGGCACATTCTGGGTACAGATCGCTGCAATTTGGAACCTCACTAGTGCTGCCCGTGTTGAATTCCGACTGGGTTCGGGTGGCTCGGTGAGTTTGATGGGAATCGAGGCCGAACCTTCTATGGCGATCAAAGGAGAGAAGATTTGGTGGAGACGGAGTGTTTGATCTTCAATATACTATTCTATGTTAAGGATACTACATATAAATTCATTATATGTATTCGTTTGCAAAATACGCATGCTTGCATCTACATCTTACCTCCCTATGAACTCTTAATCTGCACAAAACCTTCTCAATCCCGACAGGGTTCTGAATCCCTCTCAGTGGGGGTTAAATATGGAATAAATATTTCCAAATACCATCTATATGATCATCCACTCTCTGCATACATGCGGCGGCCGCCCGATCCATTCTCACCCCTTAAGAAAACAACTGCTTTGTTAATATGCGGCACATGATCATTTCCTTCTTGGTGCATTTCCTTAAGTCGGATTCTGCCCGAACGTAGTGGTAACTGCCACCCGATTCTCACTTAACAAGGGTCATTTTTATTGTGTTTTTGGACGCATATGGCCGTGAAAAGAGATATGACCCCCAGGGGTTGTTGTACAAATCAAATGTGAGAAGTGGCTTCTCTTCTTTCTACATTTACTCTTTCGGTTGCACTGTGTTTCTGAAGCTTTAGTTGTTCTTATCTTTGGACGAATCGCGCGTCCTGTTCCACACTGTTGACTCACGACACGTTTTCATACTCTGTTGTTGACCCTTATCTTGTCTTGAACGCTTATTAGAAACTTCACCATGAGCGCTGAATGCTTCTCAAGCATGTTGGATGAAGCACATTCAATGAAGATGGATGTGGATATGAAAGTCATTCCTCTCGATGACCTCCCCATAGAACTCCTCGAGCTAATCTGCGAGTTCCTGAATCCACTATACTTGAAGCAACTTCGTCTCACGAGCAAAATACTCTCCCAAATAGCGACAAGATATCTCTTCCGGAAATTGTATATCACCTTCTGCATCAGATCATACAAGAATGTCCTCATTGTCTCTGAGAACGAGGGCTTGAGAAACCTCGTCCATGAACTCGTCTGGGACCTTCGAGAGATCCATGTCGCGCTGACCAAGGAGTTCGAGTTCATGGCATACTTCAAGGACGCACTGGTGGGACTGAGCGGTGAGGAACGCCAGTTCTTTCGTGGTGTACATGACAACCTATATAATGCGCAGTGTATCTTGAAGACAACCCTGCAACAAGATATGGAGCAACTCGAGCCACTTCGGGAGGCGTTACGGAGGTTCTCTAACATCAAGAAGATTTCCATGATCCAGCCACCTGATTGGAACATGACGGCGATACCGATGTCTTTGAGGTTAAGTTCAGGGATGCTATTTCACTATGGGACTTGGGCGTTGGCCTGCCACCCAGCTAGAACGGGAACGTCCAATGACTACATCGTCGGGAGCTGGCCGCTCAAGGTCGCGTTACAATGTCTCATGCCCTCTGAGGAGTTGTCGATACTTGCGTATTCGGGGAATTGGAGCACAATTGCGGGCCTGCTAATTGCAGGTCACGGCGACCGGAACTCTCTACGATATCTCCGTCACCTTGATATCAAGCTGTTCATGCCCCATGGTGGACCTTTTTTCTGGCATGGCTTTATTGAAGCTAGGCCGACGTTGCGAGACATCAAGCTCAACGGGTGTTACGCAGCGCTAGAGTCGATCAATATCAGCTTCAAAACCATTTCTGATCCAAACCCGCAGAAGAACATAATTAATTTCGGATCGCCAATGATCCCTATCGATGGGGCATATTTCCCACAGCTGCGAGCCTTCACACTGGAGAGTTTTTGGATTTGGACTTCTGATTTCAAGAACTTTTTACGAAAGCACGCTGCTACGCTTCGAAGTCTATCGGTCCGAAAGGCGCTACTGCTGCGTGGAAATCTCAGCGAGGTCTTGGAATTGATGCGGGAGTCACAGATGAAGATCGAAAGTGGCTCCTTCGAGGACGTGTTTGATGACTCCTTCTGGAGACACATGAATAGGTTGACGGTCCAGGAAGCTCAATTGCTGGATTTCCTTGCTGGAAAGGGACCCAATCCTTGCCCGATACCATCATCAGGTCCGTCAGATACGTGAAAATGACGCTGGAGACTGCTTCTGGATTCCAGAACACTCTTGGTCCGAATATCCTGGCAAGAACTGTGTAATTTGCTTTCTTGTTCTTGCTATACCACTGCTTGTTTTCATTATGCATTATCCCGGGTGTTCTACCTGCGTCAAGATCGCCTGCATTAAAACGAGTGGCGTTCCTCGGCTGATATTGTAGAACTTATGTCTTGTCGTAACTAAGCAACGTGTTCATTCGGAATGCTCTAATATGATTAGTCGTCATATGGGTAATGGTCTGAAGATGAGAGGGAGCCTAAAGAACAACGTAGGTTAGACGTTAATCTCGAGTTTTGGCAACATAATCAAACACACATTGGATTAAGAGGTAAAATAACGGGTATATCCAGAGTAGAGATCAGGTGATACATGGAGCGAAAAGATAACTGTGGCAAAGAAGACCAAAAAACGCCTAGACCTATTTTTACAATGCATATAACCATCATGATATGCATAAACTGCCCGCATAATACTCCCAGCCACTCCAGATCAAGATATTCTTTAGACATCATGCATGATAAATAGGAAAAGAAATAGCACCGTCTCCTAAGTCTTGCTGTCTGGCATAGAAGAGAGGCGTATGACGAACGAGGGTTGCACACTCGTATGCTCCTGGGAGAGCAGAAACTGGTGGGAAGTGATAGACACAAACAGCGTGTAAGAGCCTCAGGATTAGCTTTTCAACTAGGAAAAGAGATTCGCCTCCAATCCCAATGACTATCCCGGTTACCTAGAGTATTCATATCGAAGGGTTCGCTCGTCCGGCCTGGTGGGAGCCTAGACCATTGCAACCTTGGATAGCCAATCCAGGTCCAGCAGACGGGTCCATAGAACCTCTTGCCTTTCCAAGCAACCAGTCCGTCAATGTGACGAACTTAGAAGTCCGATCCCATCCATCGGCATCATCCGCATGTTCGATGGTATGGCTCAAGATTCGGCCTTCCTCATCGAAGGAGAATATAAATAGCCCCGTAAATTGCTCCTCTTTGGACAATTTGAATATGGGGGTTTCACCTCCAAGGAGGACACTGAGACTCTTGTTTGTCCCGTTTGTGGAGGCCGCCTGGCGGCTAGGGCCACTCTGATGTCCAGAAGATTTTGCAGCGCCATTGTGTTCATTTCTAGCCTCCGTTCTCCAACGCACAACCAGCCGTTCATCTCCACAGTCATTGTTGTTGCCTGGCCGGGTGTCTATCACTGTGCCTGCTCGAACTATCCGCTCGCTTATAATATGAAGCTTAACGTTTCCGACCAGCGGTACACTGCTCCAGGCAACCGGTACAGTCCACAGTGCTGCACGATACAGTACTCGGCCTTTCACTGTTGGTAGATGTGGGTGTGTTGATGGGAAGAGATGTAGAGTGACATGCGGGGATAGGATCTCTGGTGGGAGAGGGTTTATGAGGATGGTTGGCAGCAACGGAGAGAGTATCCGCAGAGCTGTCAATTGAACGAGGTTAGCGTCTTGAAAAACTAGCAGTTTGAGCGTGCAGACAGAGGAAACGAAAGAAGCTCAGTTCTCACTCTTTCCAAGCTTGATTATCCGCTCATCTGGGGGCTGATGATCGCCATTCGCATCTCCGTTGGGACCATCCAAAGCCCGGTCACTGGTTGGTGAAAAGAGTTGTGGCGAAGAAGGAGTGAACCATAGCTCTTCAGCCGGACCAATGCGCAACCGTGCTAGGCTCCGAGATACTGTTGCCACATAATTTCGAGGACGAAGACGATATAGACACCGCGTTGGACGTGATGAACGCGGGGAAAGGCGAACGCATTGAACGGGCGAAACAGAACGACAGACTCGAAGTTTCGGCATCATGAGAAAGGTCTATAATGCTTACAGACCAACGCAGAGCCGCACGAGACGGTGATGTAGCGCGATAGATGCATAGATGAAAGCCTCGAAGCCGCGGTCCTCCTGCAAGTCTGCGCAGATAAAAGTAGAATCTGGAGATGTTGCGGCCGGAATTCTCATGACGTCTACTCCGTACTGGCCGAGCCGAGCCGCCCCCATCGATTCACCGATTCCCTCCGAATGCCATATGGACTCTGTCGATCGTTATCTTCGTAGCATGTCTTTAATGGTTGTTTCTTTCTGTTATCGTTAAATGGTAAAACATCATAGCATTCATACAACAAATGTTATCACCAAATAATTTACAGGTCTGACAGCGGAATTATTTTCCGCAAACGTTGAAACTATGAACATGCTGTCGTAGACACATCTTTGTTTACCTCATGCAGAATTGGTGAGTTCCGAAAGGATCTAATTCTCCATTATGTTTGCCAGCATGTAACTCCAATATACCTCGCATAACATAGTATCACTAACCTCGCGATTGCGAATTGGTTTCGTGGCCATCTTTTGTGTACATTATTACGGGAAGGATATCACCTACAGCCATCCTTGATAGTAAAATAATAGCCAGTAATAACAAGGCAATAACCATGAAAAGATATACGTATATCATATATTTACTGCGTCCTCATCCGTAATCGACCGTAATCGATCCGTGGTATTCATTACTTTCTATGTTCCAATCGGAGCGAATTCCACATTAAACAACCGGCCCTCTTATCTACACCTCGGCAGCACTTTACTGAGTCTCGTATCTGGATTCAAAGGCAGATGTTGAGAATTCTAAACGATGAGTTTTATGATGTCCAATAATACCTGCCTAGTTACTGTCCATAGTAGAATACAGAAAATTCTACAGGTCATGCCAATGAGTTGATTTCTAGAAAATCTCCCTGAAGATAGTAACAAACACTTTTTCTAATACTACATGTCTCAGATGAAATTCTAATCCACTGAGTCCAGATTATCTGAACTCTCACGTGAATCTGATAAGATAAGACAAGCAACAAATCATCTTTCTCAGTCTATTAACAAATATTGACTAATCCCATATCCTTCCCTCCCTCATGAAACAAAAGATATTCTGATCATACATGATAAGTGCCTACTATCCCGTGGCCCCCCCGAACCCCAAAAAACAAAAAAAGGCCATAAGACTGCCAGCACCAGGATGAGGGAGTAGGAAACAAGACCCCCCCCCCTCCCCAAAATTAACATATAACTCACTACCTATGTAAGGTAGAACTGTGGATGTAGGACCATCAAAAGTCGAGAAGGGAGGCGAACAACAAGAATCAACAACGAACATCGGCTTCGGCGCCAGGAGAGTGTGTGAGACAGCCCGTGATTTCTGCTATAGCGGAATATTATTGTTGAAGTTTTCAAAAAGTGTTACAGAGTCTACAGAGTCGGAAACTCTCAGATTGAGCTGCAAGAGATGCCTTCCAAGAATCTGTAACATATCTTACTGTACAGCAGAGAGAATTATAAGAGCTAGGGGGAAAGAATAATAAGCAGGGTATCGTAAGAAAAATCTTCAGAGACATAGCAGAACAGCTCACTGCGTCATGATGTCGATTGGATTAGATTGGGACTCAGAATCCATCTCAAAAGGTCGGCATGTACTTCCAGGTGCTTCCCGAAAGGGAGCAACCGGATGCAGCTTCGCATATCTAGTTGAGAGAAAGGAAAGTCATCATCGACCATAAAGAACAGGGATTACCCGACTTCTTATACTACACATTTGTAGGGAAAGAAAGGAGAAAGATCAAGTGAAAAATAGTTGGGCTACCTAATGGATAATGTTTTGGGTGCCGCTAAGCCAAATCGGGTCGACGCAGGACAAGGCAGCTATCCCCCGATATTCAACCACTTCCATGCTTCTACGATAATCTACGAGTGACAATCTGACTATGTATTTCAGGCAGAATCATCAGGATTGTTGCTCATGGTATCTCTCTTTCTATTGAGATATAATGGATCATCTGATTGGAACACCGAGCCGGGGCGAAGATACGCAGTGCATAGGCCGTCGAGTCGCAAGCCCTATGCAGCAAAACTTGCCCAGTAAGATGATGAAGCAAAAGAAGGTATTACAGACTAGGTCAGGGAGGACATGATAGTTCTAAGCCTAAGTCATTTTTTTGATGTATATACGGGTTGCTCTATTAGTCACGTCAAAAGTAGTATACTGCGGTCAACTTCTATCCGGCTTGTAGCTTCTCTGCCCCCAGTAACACGTCCAATTTTGAAGCTCTTAAGCTCACCAAGTGAAGGGCATGATGTTTCTTGTCGGAGAACCGAACTTCGTTGAGAAGGATTCGTAGCGAGCGCGCTCGCTTATCTTGCGCCAAAGGACATCAGTTGATATCTAGCTTTGCTGATTCTGCCGAACATGCATACGTAAATAATTGGGGACTATAGTCGAAGGAATTATATCGTCGATTGAAGTCGAAGCTCAAAATTTTTCTCAAGAAAGAATTACACAATATGATTCAAATTCTACAAAGTTTGCCTCGCCCATGAAGAATCAAATTAGCCAACATCTGTAATACTAAGGGGAAGAGCATCTGTCTGTGATGGGTTTACGAAACCGAAAAAGAAATGACGGCTGAATTAAATCTATAACAGTACTAAAGCGGTTGTCGAATCCTAGGGCACGGAAGCAATGAAAATGATGTACTAGGCATTCGGGATTAAATCCTCTGCATTGCTTGCTATCTAGAACTAACGCAATCTATCGCATATTTATGCTAGATGACATATGAAGAACAATTCCACTGCCTAAACTGCTGCTGCAAACGGTAGTATGATTACTGACCATCTCCTTTCATATTCTAGATGATCAAAGAGGGTAAAGGTTGCACCTACTTATCTGCTATTTTGAGCATATAAAGAAAGCAACAGCTCGCTTTCATAAAGCAGCTAGGCGCTGACAGCAGTTCCCTGTTGTTTCTTGGAATCAAGAAGTGAATTGTTTTTTAGGGTCTGAGATGAGCTTTAAATGAGTCTGGTCAAAAATTGACCATAGACGGATTGTAGTGTCTACATGCGTTAATAATGGACAGTGAGACTGGAAATATAGAATGGGAGCTTAGGGTGAGTCAACTTGAGCAAGACACGAGCAAGGAGCAAAGAAGCGGCAGGAGCTTAGTCAAGAAACGGATTATCAGGGAGGTTGCATTTTCGCTCGAAAGGACCTATATAGCACTCTCCATACTACTCGGGCAATAATCCCGATGGCATCTAACCGAATCTAATTGACTTTCCGAGATCGGACGTGCATGCATATATCGTTATGGTGCGTATCTTGCATGACTATCGGGATACATATTGATTGGTATCCCCGTGGACGCGTAATATGCAATTGTCAATTAATCCCCGAGCTCGTCCGGAGGTGTATGTACAATATGTTGATCCATGCCTGTGGGGTGAAGGTGAAACGTTCAGGGTATAAGATTGTTGAAGATCTCCTACCTGGGGCTGAGTACTGCGGAATCCATACAAGATGAATAGATAATGCATTATGTTCGTTGGTGTAAATCCTAAGAGTCCCAAGACACCGGTTGCATAAAGTCCCACATAGAATACATTCATCATCAGGCAAGTTCATCATCCTCGTCTTCTCCCATGATTCGTCGCTCGGCGATCTCACGGATCTTTTCTTCCAACACCGCCCGCTCGTATCTCTGGGCCACCTTGCTGGCCGCCTCGAGCATCTTGCCGCTGCGGTCTCTCATGAGACTTACGAGCTCGAGTGCCTTCATGCCGCGCTCTTCACCCTCGCGGCATTCGACAGCCAGCATCTGCAGAAGGACCTTGTCGACCTCGAGTTCCTTCCGTGCCAATTCGGTGCGCTGGCTAGGAGTAGCGTTGGTGGATGAGAGGAGGTCCTGGAACAGCGTGAGGAAGAGCGTTTGTCTGACGAAGGTTTCTTCGAATCGGGAACCGTCGTTGCGTGTCGCAGCCTCCTCTTCATCTTCGTTATCCTTGGCTGGCGCAGTAGAAACAGGGATTTTGAAGTCGAATTCACTTAGCAAGGGCCGAGGGAAGTATGGATATTTATCTCCACCCTTCAAGATGATACAGTGGAATTTGTCCTGAGCCACCGCGACCGGCCAATAGGTCTCCTCCTTGCGTCCACCAGCCAGACGTTCCAGCTGCTTTGTGTCCAGGAGCGGGACCCAGCGAGCTTGACCTTGCGTGCGCCAATGCTGGAGAACAAGTAGAACGCCATCGGAGTCATATATACAGGGATCCTGAAAACGAATTAGCATACCATATGATAAGATAGTGACCAGTGGCCGCTCACTCCATTGTCAGAAAAGAAGACGTTCTTGAGCTCTGAGCCTTCCGGTAAGGCGACCACATCCTCATTCTGGTATATCTCATCTCGTTTCACATTCTCAATAGAATATTTCAAAGTCGCGTGACTATCAGCTCCTACAGGCCCGTTGCCCACGGTCATGACATAGTCCCGCCAGGCAGCACATGTCACAGCAGGGCTCTTTTGTCTATAGATCCTGTACGGCGTCCCAAACAACGTATAGACGCGGACATAATCTTTCGTAGTAACAGCTACGATGTAATTGTCACTCAATGCCAAGGCTACCTGTGTCAGCAATAATCGGTGTGATATGGTCATGTGTACTTACCTCGGACATCTTCCCCTTCTGGTAGCTGCGTCCGCCAATCTGTCCGTGTTGTCCACGTCTCATGCGGACGGTAGAAGATCGTAGCGGGATTTCCATCCGTGGCTGGACTGGAGAAGAGCGTGCCATTTTCGTCTGAGAGATTGTCAGCATGTCTTTACACAATTCAGACAGGAAACTATACTCAAGCAAGCCTTGTCGTATAAATAAGGATCAGTGAAATGGAAGTTTCGGTGAAGTTCACGATCATAGAATTCGACAGTGACGGTGTTATGCGTCTCTTGGTCGACTGTCCACACAAATCCGGTGAGGTTCAAGCCTGGAGAGGTTAGTGCCTGCTTATATGGAAGTATAGCCATGACGATTCTTACAAAGATATCTCCTGTTTCCCCGCCAAGGCGTGCTCCCTGGTTGAAGCGGCAGATGCGTCTTTGGCTTCCAGAAACCTGTGATATGTTTCTTGTCATCGTGGCCTTCGAGGCCGTCTAGATGACCGTTCGTACGCTTGCCATACGCATTAATGCCCTCAGCATACCCAGCTCCATCGTCATCTTCGATGAAATCATCATCCTCATCCATAGGACCAAGGATATCATCTAATGAGTCTGGAGTGCCCCCTCTTCGTCTGTTCTCGAGTGCTTCCTTTGGCCTGCTTGGCACTGGTCGTCTGATATTGCCGGACGTCTCGGCAAGAGGCGCGGAGATGAGAGGAGCAGACTGAAGAGGCTTTTCCAACAGCGGAATGTACTCACGAGGCACAAAATTATCGTGGATAAATAGTTCACCGTCAGAAGTAGTGAAAGAAAGAGAGTTATCGGTGGGGTGCCAGGCCAAGTTGATGACATTAGCGAAATCATAACGTCGTAGGATGTTCTGTGTCTTAGTCTCCCAAAGGACAATCTGGCCATCCGCTCCTGCAGTTGCCAGCAGAGCGCCGTTCGGTGACCATCTTAGGGCCGTTACTTCGCCGTTATGACCCCCGGAAAAGATCTTCTGCTTGTCCCAGTCAATTGTCGAGAAGACTAGAATATCTCTCGTAGCCTGGGCCGTCGCGAAAGCTGTTCCATCAGGATGCCAAACAGCGCTCGAAGTCGGGGCGTCCTCCGCTTCGAGCCTTCGAATCACTCCGTCGAGTTTCCGCACCAATTCCGGTTCCTCCGAAGTAAGAGAGTATATGTAGAGTAACCCATCCGTGCAGGAGACGGCGACATAGCGTCCACTTGGATCGAAAGAGACATGCTTCGAGCCCTTGCTCTGTTCTCGCAGATATTTCACCTTGGTCATGTCCTCCGCATTAACAATCTTTACCGTCAATTCGCTGTGCTCAATGTCAGCCTTGTATCTCCAAAGTACAAACCCTATCCATTGACTCACTCGCTCGCCACAGCAACCCACTCTCCATCTCTCGAGATATCAAGGTCTCTAATTGGAAGAGCGCATCGCACTAGAAGCTTTTCCATCTTCCCAGACTGCAGCTCGTACTGCCAGACTGTTCCATCCTCCGCACCCATAACGAACGATTCGTTCTAATTCGCCTATCAGCCTCCTATTCTCCCAATAGGACCGGAATCTAAGGAACGTATACAGTAGCCGCAATTCCAAAATGCCCCTCCACACCCTCATCCACCGTCGTCGGCTCCCCATCTTGCCCAACTGTATAGATTCTAATCGCAGAATTCGAACCAGCGGTTATCACCCTTTTTCCATCCGGTGTGTATGTGAGAATCGTCGTTCCAGGCGTATCTGCAGTCAAAATCCAATCAAGATATTAGTTAAGCCACAATCACAAGCTGTGTTAGTAGAAATCAGTCGCGAGACGGAGACGTAGAAAACTCACGGGCTGGTCTGCCCCTAGGCCGAACCGCTTCTGAACTCATGATCGCAGAAGCAGTTCAAAAATCCAGGTCAATTCCGGGACGAAATAATATATCAAATCATGAATCAACTCCAGATTGACTTGTAGTCTTCGCTGGATCCTTTTCGCCTGAAAGGCTTACGGTAACCAGAACAACCGTCGAGAGCGCCCATCTCTCTACTATCTCCGCAACGGAACGCGTCTTGGTGTTCCGCAAACGCGTCGCGCGAGGAAAGTGCACGGACCACTTATTTATACATCCCGAACCGGAAGAGAGGCAGGGCTTAGGGCTTAGGTTCAGGGTTGGCTCTCATGTCCAATCTATGGTGAAGTGCTATGGCTTAGATTTGCTGCGCGCTGCCTTCCAGTAGTGGTGTTTAGTTCGCCGGATTAGGAGTCTGATGATGGAGATCTCGTGGCTGCAGATTACCGCTTCTACCATCATGTAGTAAGACTTTGGGCATTCAAAGCAAACCACGAGAAGCCTTAGCTTTGATGACTCACTTTGCCTCATTTTCCTTTTCTAGAGGACAGAGAAGAGGAGCAATGAAAGTTCGAATCAAGTATCTATAATTATCATCTAATGCGTCTTCGTACAGTACATCTGAGGATGGAAGACCCCTGAGTATCGCGAACCGTGCTGTGCAGAAGATGAACGCCCGGAAGATAAATGTAACCCGAAATCAACATAGCTAGTGAACTCCAGTCCATGCTTCGCGCCATGCAGTTTTTTGGAGTAAGTCCCGAAAAGCAACAGAAGTAATAAACCGGAACCCCGAAATCTAACCCAGCGCAACAAACACCAGTATGCTCAACGCAGGAATTGGTGTGAAAAGCAGAATAAAACCGAAACGAGCATGTGAAAGCAATCGCTGCGTGACAGTGCGCCCAGTATACACCCCCACTTCTTGATGGGCTTATTAGAAAGTCGCGAAATCCCAAATCTAGAAGGGTCGTAAACGTTGAAGGTAAGACAGAAGGTCCCAAAAAAAATGGAAATCCGCCGAGTGGTAGAAGGGAAAGAATTTCCTATTACAGAGAACCGGTAACAGGTGAAAATCTTCAGACTCCCTTTTCACGCGACCATGCTGAATGATGCCAAGGTACATGAGGTAGTACATAGGCCTCATTCAACTGCAACGGGGAGGCTCCAGAGGCAGAAAAACAGCACACCGGATGATCCAGACAATGCAATGGCTGCGAGATCCAACAGGGCGACATATAGAAAGAAAAGCGGATAAACGGATAGGCGTCGAGAAGGTCTTTCATGCAGTACGACTGTCAGGTTGGATGGCAGTAAAAACGATCATTGGTGGGACATGCGCATAAGGTGAACGTGGTCGTATCATGTGCTGTACAACCTAGGTAATCCGGTGGACCTCGAGGCCGTAGATCTATCGTGAAATTCGTCAAAAGAGATTCCTTGGAAACATTGAGAGCTGCTCAGCATAGGGATGAGTGTGTGGCAAATTGCCTAAGGTGCGTGTAGATAAGATCATCAGGATATCGGTGCGCGATCTTCTGCAGGTACACGCCGATTCCTTGCAGAACAGAGTACGCAGTTAACTCTGTGAGCAGCCAATCCAGACACTGCCTCAGAGAAACCTTATTTCGGACACACTGGTTAGCCATCACGTCACCATACCCTGTGGTATTGAGCCTTTTATGCACCACACTAATTGAGCACTGCTGCGGGGATTCGCACAGGCCAAGAAAAGCAGGATTGCACTTACGGAAGATCCTACACTCCACTAAGCTAAGCTTTAGCGGTGTGGCAAGCATGGCATCGGTTATGACCACAGAGCTTGCAACGCCATATTGCCACGAACGGCCCGGAGTTGCAATCAGAACATCGCCAGGTCAGGATGTTTCCGTTTGTTGCCTGCACGATTGCGAAGATGTGTCCGGAGCAGTGGTTTGCCATGGCGGGCGATTGGTCGTTTTCTAACTTAGAATTTGGTCGGTCCAAGAGTCCGCTCTTTCCGGGCCACTATTGGCGCGATTGAGACTCTATGAGAAACCCGTCGATCAATCTAGGGGCGTAGGCTAGCGCTGTGTATTGGGGATCATGCGGCGTCTCAAAGAGATGGAACCAGTCGCTGCTAAGGCAGGCGTATGTGCTGACTGGAGACTCGAGACAACTAGTTGAGGGAGCAGTCGAGGAGCGCACCGAATAAACTAGAGTTGCCGAAGGCACGAAGAATCTGGGGGGACAGATATGACAGATGAATATATGGAATCCGCGAACAATGAAAGAAATCGCTGCAAATCGGGTCAGACATTACCAACACACAAAATAATGAACAAGAGCCTTTGACACTATAGATTACCTTCACAATGACAAAATATCCTCGAGTCTCAATGGATTCAAATCAATTTGCCGAATAAAACAAGTGATGTACTAGTTATCCGTGAAACTGAAACTGAAGGTTGCTCTGGAGAAAGACTGATGGTTCACACAACTTTAAGTATTTTCCTTTGTAGTGCTGGATCAGAAATGAAGCCTTCCATGTGGACATCCAGCTCCTCTTAAAAGTTCACCAGAAGTGAAGTCAGAAGCGAGTAACCGGGTTGAGATGGTTACTCACCACATTGCACAAGAGGTTGAACCGTGGCTCAGTGGAGGTGGTCCCTTCCCGTGTGGATCACAGCGTCTTTGTGTATTCGGATGGGACCAGATAGCGATCTCTGGTGTAGCAAGGGACGAGCGGATCTGGGTCAGGAGAGAGGATCCTTGGGGACATTCCTCATCTTTGCACCAGCACCATAGACAGCCGCAAAGCCCCGTCTTGCACCTTTCTGGGGCAGCTGCAGGAGACGATCTGGACGCAGATTTCCGTTCTTCTGGAACCGGTTCGTGGTCATTGAAGTTGGACCAGTTGCACGGCGCTGGGCGGTTCTAAACTTCAGAGGCTTCGGGCCGCGGAAAGTATAAGGGTCCCCGAAAGGGGGGAATCGTTTGGCTCATGATTGATTGATGGTCTCTGACAGGAAACCCGAGTAAAAGCGAAAGCGCCATTTCACAGGTCCAGGCATCACCAAACGCCCACAAGAGCCCAAAGTTTTTCTTTCGCGGATCCCGTCCCGAAGATGTGATGTATGGACTAGTTAGTTCCAGGAGTCTCGCGGTTGGCGTTTCCACTTGTCGTATACTGCGGTGCGCTGCCGATTGGATCGGCCTAGAGTCACTAAACTATTCTAAAGCTTCGACCTGACTAGCCGACGCAGAGAATTGGGAATCGAGTCTGGGTTCCGCACAATTGGAGCCGACGTCTGGCGCCAGGAACGTCCAAGTGAGTTCAGAGAACACCTGGTTGGTACTACTGTCTATCGCATCCATTCCTCGGTCACCCCATGAATCCTAGCTAGGAAGTGTCACGACGCTGGACGCGAGGCGCCCGAATTTGAGAAGCAATCACTAGTGAAGTTGAGCGCGTCCACAACATGAGACAGGACCATGGAGATCATGGAATACCGCACGAGACCGAAGATGTCACCACGCGGAAATATCGTCGTCGCCAAAGGACTATCAACAGCCCTAGTGCGGCCGATTGTGAGACGCCTCCAGGGTGCCCTGTAGACGCTCGACGTAAGACAGGGGCGCACTCTAGTGGTACCGCGAGTGTCGAGGATGACTGGTCGCAGAATACCTCTCACTGTCAGCCACAAGGCGATCCTGCTTCCTAAGTGTACCGGACGGGAAATTTCTACCAAGCCCCGCTGGTCCCGACAACCAGGTTAGTGAACCAAGGAGGAGGTTCTGATATATACACAATTAAGATGGCGCTGTTCATTTCTTTTAGACGCTGCTAAACTGAAGCCCCGACACTCCGGCTCTTGGAGCTGCCCTAAGCAGGGACAAGGGCCCTTGTCACCCGTTCATCCATGGATTTATTGAGCAATCGTAATAGATGATAGAGCTTAATGATCGTCTTATAATTTTAGAGGACCTCCACGTTCCGGTCTCCGGAGAGCCACCTCAGTTTGATGCCCGTTTGGTCAGGGCCTAAATTATTGTCCAACCGCTCGACCTGCCTATACGGAGTATGTATTCTGCCTTCATTGCGGAAGATCACCTGTCACTTCAAGCTTGGGCCTCTACGCCCATCTCAGATGATCGTCCTTGCTCTGGTGGAGGCTGAACGTCGAGATCTCGGTTAGGTCCAATCATCTCATCCAAGGAGACTTCAAAGTGGCCCGTGTGCAATTGGCTGGCTGCGCCAGCAACCAATTATGATTCCAAGTTGGATATTCTTCTTCTTGTGCGGGAGTCTGCATGTTATACGGACAATCGGGCGAGTCTTGCGATATCTGCGTGAAATCGCAAATTACAATGGTCATGTGTTAGCGCTCGGGTGCCCAAGTCCCATTGTTGGGTCTTTAGGAACATCACCATTGATTTAGGTGTCCTTGAAATCAAACAAAGGGACCGTCTTGGCTAGGCCGAGTAAACGGAAAAATCAGATTCGGTAATCGACAGCTTGCTAGTATCCCATAGTTTCGTAATACCGAAGCGTCGATCACTCTTCCATGCTGGGAAACAGAATGACGGAGCGAAAACGAGATCACGCAGAAAAACGTGGACGGCAGGATACCTACAGGGATTAGGGGCGATCCGCAACACAGCTATCCTTGGATCTCCCGCGCGAGAGGTTGTAGTACCTTTGCAGATAGGTCCATGACCCCATGTGGCGGCCGCTCTAGAAGAGTTCCAGCCCTGGTTCCTGGCTCCATCTCACGACGTGCAGAAGCGCAGGCGACGGGTTTGGCCGCGTAAGACTTCAATTGGAGGGTCAGAGAAGATCGACCGCAACTTGCTGTTCGACTTTCAGGGTCTCTAACCCGAGTATCCGCCGGCCAGGCTTAGGCTTACTAGAGTCTAGAGACCATTAGTAATCGATCTACTCCAAAGATAAGTTAATCAGGGGAGATGTTCTGCGCTTCCCTTTGGTACTTTCTAGTTAGACAAGAAGGGCACTATTCGGCGATAGTTTGCAGGGAATAAGCGACGCGGAGACTATACTATCGAACCACTTAAAGAACAGGTTCGACGCCGGCCCTCCGCATCGCCAAGTGGTCCAGGTCTGTCTTTTTTAAGACGAACCATAGCTTTGTCGATCCAATTGGCGTCAGGGCCCACCGGCTGAAAAAGGAACGGCCGAGTTTCCACGTCTTTTCCGATCATGATGTCCTACTTACTATACTCGTACTTCTGGAGGTGGCATGTATGTGATCGATGCCCTGCGCCTCCTTCATCTGGATGACAAGTCTCTTAAGTGAAGCCTGATCAGGGTCACAACAAAGCTTCACTCAGCTCTCCTTCCAGACGCCCGTTAAAAAAAAAGTTCCGTTGGGAGGATCTAGAAATCAGTAGTCAGTGGTCAACATTTGACCAGTCAGCGCCGTGATTTCTCCGAAACTCGATCCATCCCTTGCGGCTCAACAAACAGAAAAGGGACCTAAGCGCATTCAGTTTGAGGACACAGGAGAACTCACTACAAAACTCTATTCCATATTTCGGGGAACTCCACCTCTGGTTTAGGGAAATGGTCCTTTCCCGCACAAACGAATCGAGTCATAATCAAGTTGATAGAACAATGACAAATACTTCGCCTGATTGTTGTGCATGAAGAATTGGTAAAAATACCCCAATTTCCCTTTGGAAATTGTCTGGGCACACATGATGCATAGACAGATGACAGAGTACACGACGGGTTGTGAATTGAGCGGTGAGACGAGATACAATGTCGCCTTGCCTTGGGCAGTAGATATGGGTACCTGCTTGAAGATCATCACCTCGTGATTATGCTGTGAAGAAGTAGCGGGAAAGGCTGCTGCAGCACGAAGAAGATCACAATGGATCACTACAGAACTGTAGATCAATGTACGACGGAAGCAAATCATATTGAAAATATTACACAAGACCATAACTACGCAGGTGGCAAAGCACAAAACTTGGACATGTTCGAGATGTTCTCTTGCACCGCTTCCACCGACCAGAGGCCGCAAAGCCAGCCCAAAAGGACAAGCTTTAAAAGCGATGCCTTCATTCCTCGTACGGAAACCAAACGTCGATCATTTCCCTCCATCATCACTGAGACGATATAGGAAAGATGAAAGACGCCTGGAGCCCGGCGTCTGTTCTTCCAACGCTCCGTTAAGGACGATCCTTGTGATGAGAAGGCAAAGATACTCATAACCTTCTTGCAAGATGTCCTTGCAGAACCCCGAAGGTTCTGCATCGTTGGTGTATGATTTTGTTCTTCAAAGCTTGACCTCAAAAGGAAGCTGGATAGAATATCACACCGAACCACTGGAAATATGCCATGTTGAGCAAATCCGACATTCTCACAGCTGAGGTGGTGATCTAAAGGCAGTATTCTGGGAAGATCTTGAAACAAGCACATGGGAGAAAGTGATGTCGCGGGCACTTCAAGTGTAGATCCGCGTAAAGGGAAACCATTTGAAGTACGTAACAGACCACGTAAAATAATACAGAATACCGCCCCGAAGAAAAGTTATTTACCCATAATGACTCCCCGTGACCTTTCATGAACGGATAACGCCGTCGGCATATCAGCCGTTATGGAGTGCACTGTCGTAAACATTCGTTGAGAGATAGCAAAACGACTACCTAACTCGAGAATAATTCAGAATCTTGACGTATGATGTCGTCGCATGCCTAGATATTTTCAATCATTCAACTGGAAGAGTGCCGACACACTGGTGAGCTAGTCAGTATCTGATGTCCCTTGGTTGTGATCAGATCGAGCAGTCTAGGTAACGTACCTCTCTCCATAGTGATGACGCCTGATGGCCTCCGACAATAGGTTGGAGATATCGATGACGATCAACTTCTTGGAAGTTTTCATCATCACTGGAGAAATAGGAAACGAGTTCGTCACGACAATATAATCGATAGACTCGCATGCTTCCAGTTGCTCCAGGGAGTTGTCTCCGAACAGACCGTGAGTAGCAATGCAGTAGACCTTGCGCGCTCCACCCCGCTTGACCACTGTTTCAGCAGCGGTAATCCAAGAACCGCTCTTGTCAATCATGTCGTCGACCAGGAAAACAGTCCTGCCCCTAACCTCCCCCACCAGAGTGACGGTCTTCTCATCTTCGGCGGCGTGGGGAAGTCTCGGAGCATCATCGTCAGACTCAGGATCCTCGAAGGTTCCCGCGAGCGAATGCTGTACAGAAGAGGTGGAGATAAAAGATGCCATCATGGATTCTGGGATACTTTCGTGGTTCTCCTTATTAACCACTCCATTTGCAGGCGTGGATAACGTCGAAATGACAGGAGAGGGGTAGTTGTCATCCACAAGCTGGCCCTGGATGAATCTACCGGTGATCACATCTCGGGCACGTTCGTCGGTAACATCCAGAGCAGCCTCCAACTCGGAAGGACGGCGGGCAGCAGGAGGGGTTTCCGGTCGCAGATCGTGAGGAAACACAGTTTTAGCGTGAACTGTCTGAGACAAGACGTTTAGCTCAAAATTAGTACTGAAGACGGGTTTGGAGTCGACAACTGCCTCCTCGGTAGACGCCGGGTCTTTCGAAAGAGGCTTCCCACAATCTTGTTCAATAGAATCGAAGAAGATAGTACTATCATTAAGAACGCCAGGTATCTTGGGTCGCCGCCTATCGGTCGTAACGATCCCAAAGTTGAGTTTCAAGGTGTCGGCTAGAGAGGTAACTCGTTTCGTGCCACCGGCATTCTTGCTGACGACGACTGCATCCTTCCAGCCGGGGACATTTATCTTAATCCAACGAGCAATAAAGGGCTCCGCGAAAAGATTATCCACTGGCTTGCCAAAGAACCCTTGCATCTGGGATGCCTGTTTGACAACGAGATCAGTCTTAGACAAGCGGACAGTTTCAGAGAATTGAAACGGCACGTACATGCAAGTCCAGGGTTATCACATGATCGACACCGGCCACGGAAAGAAGATTTGCAAGCATACGGGCAGTGATGGCACCACGATGGCTCTTCTTCTTCGACTGACGAGAATAAGGGAAATATCTTCAAGAAGTCAGTATCCATTGTGTACTCTGCATACAATTCGCGACGTACGGGATCACCGCTAGAAGTAGAATCAGCACCTAGTTTAGCTCTCGATAAAGGGTAAAAGTGGAAGAGGGGCTGAGCTACCGACCTGTGATAGACTTTGCGGAACCACCTTTGCATGCCGATATCATGATCAAGAGCTCCATGACACTGTCATTGATCTTGCTGCTCCCACTCTGGACAATATAGACATCTTGGTTACGGACAGAAACGCCAATACTAACACTTGTCTCGCCATTGCTGAACTTTCCAAGCTGGGCCTTAGCAGGAACTGTACCCAGACGCTCACAGATAGCTTCTGCGAGGACGGGGTGGGACGTCCCGCTAAAAATCTGAACGCCTCTCATTATGGGAGTTTGTTCAGGTCCTCTATGGCGATGGAGGCCCTGGGAACATGGACTGGATCTGAACCAGGAGGTGGATCAGTCCAGATAGAGTGGGAAGTAAAATATGTTGAGTGTGGAGGATTAGATAAAAGAAGTGCGGACGAACGGTGGGAAAAGATTTGGACACATGCGGTCTGTCCCACTAGCCGTAATTTTGTCCCGCCAGTCTGGAAGCTCCAAAAGAGCTAAACATCACAGACCACCGGCCCGCCTGTGCTTTTGCCAGGATCCCCGCCCCTTCTACCGATATAATATAATGTCGCAGAAATTTCCGGAGGTCCAGGGAGGTGGTTCCCTGATCATCGCATGGCAGGTGAAAGATAAAAATGTTCTAGTGGTCGGTGGCGGAGAGGTATGCGTAATTGCGATCAATTTAATATTATATTTTTCGAGCAAACCACGTCTCCGTATATGAAACTGATAGCGGCTTGTTCAGGTTGCTTCGGGACGCATTCTACATGCGCTCAATGCAGATGCAAAGGTCACTGTCGTCTGTCCCTCTCCTGGACTGAATGATGAAGTGGCTTTTCGCGTTGCAGAGAAGCAAGTATCTCACATTGACCGAACTTTTGAGCCACAAGATCTGGATACAGCTGATATGGTTCTGTGCGCCGTCGATGACTCAGAAGCTTCGACTAGGATCTGGAAGCTCTGCAAAGAGCGTCGTATCCCAGCCAATATCGCTGATGTTCCGTCGGAGTGTGACTTCTATTTTGGTAGCGTCCATCGCGACGGGCCGTTGCAGGTGATGGTGAGCACGAATGGGAACGGTCCAAAGATGGCCAGTATGATTAGAAAGAAGATTGCAGAGAGCCTGCCCAAGAATACTGGAGCAGCAATTAAAAACGTGGGAAAGCTGAGGAAGAAGCTGAGAGAGGTGGCTCCTGATCTCAGCGAGGGAGCGAAACGCATGAAATGGTGTGTCAAAAGAATTGTCTTGCATTCTCGTTCAATAGGCAAGTGACTCTAACTTTATGTAGGATGTCCGGTGTTTGTGAATCATGGAGCTTGGAAGAGCTCGTGGACATGACTGAAGAGGACATGGATAAACTTCTCAGTTACTACAGGTCCGGCGACATCCCTAGCTTCAAGGTAGTTCGCGATGCCCATTAGTATCTTGCACTTGATAGACTCAATTACCTATGGCTTGAACAACTTCGAAAAGAAAGATGTGGGACTGCGGCGTTTCTGGCTAGAGAAAACGAGTACTCGAGTTAGGATTTTGTCGAATCCTAGGGCACGGAAGCAAGAATGAGTGTAGAACTGACATTCAGGAGTAAATCCTTTGGATTGCTTGATATCTAAAACTATCGAGATCTATCGCCGTATTTACGCTTGAGGATAGGTCCTGACCATGTTTGCTACCTCCTCCACCTATTTTTCACCGAGATCCAGATCGAGTATGTCCAAGAGCATGTCTTAGATCAACATCTGGAATTCTTTGGAATAGATCAAACGGAGTAGATTTGGGTAAGACCTGCCTACCCGTGGTTTCGGGTAGATGAGCTGCGCGGCAGCTCGCCTTCGGTACGGCGGCTAGGCGCTGACAGATTTCCTGCGGACACTAGTTGGGCATGCATGGTTTGGAGTATGTCTATATATACGCTTTCGTTAACAATTACGAGATATCCGACTTCCAATGTACAGCATTTATATTGGTACCAATCGCCCTGGACGTCTAATTCCCCGTGGTATAACTAGCTAAGTTCGTACAGCCCTTCCATGACACGGGAATTCTGGCACATACAAAAAGCGAAGAACGCCCTGCGCTCAAAATGAAATGCGCGAGGCTTGGAATGCAAAATACAGATCAATAACGTAGAACACAAAACCAATTCTCATCCATCGATCGCCGAGGGGGAATGGAGGAAATGAAGAACCCGTAGCGGAAGGTATCAAGAGAAATTTTCAACATATATTGGGAATCATATGCTGGAGCACTTGAGACGGAAGAGCCGTGAAAAGTAATGCTGCCCTCAATCTACCTGAGCGCAAAGTTGAACTGCTGAGATGCTGGACTTTTTATGCATGCCCGCTACCGTTCTCCACTGGGGCCTGCAGAGGGAGGCCTAACTTGACCTCACCAACTCTGCGAAGTAGATGCTGTAGAGCGATGCGCACATCGGGATGGAGATCACGTCCCAGCAAATCGATCACCAGGGGATAGAATGTCTCGATATGCTTTGCGAAAGTATCTTGGGGGAAGTTTGTGTAGCCATCCATGACGTCCACAACAACAGGCCGCCAGGCAAGGAGGTTTCGGTGTTGGGTTTCTTCATCGAGTTGGACGTAACTGCGAATGATATCGGCGCAGAGCCTGGAAGATAGAATTAGTGATGCTAACAAATAAGATCTGGCTGTATCAGATTGACTTACGGGATGAGCGCTGCCTCCGTCTCCGCACGACTACTCCTTCTTTCCTCTCTCTCGTCATGGTACATCCGGAAGAGGATGTTAACATAGGTGGCTGCGCTTCCACTTTCCTGCTTGAGGAGATTTGGAGGCTGCTTCATGAAACCCTGGCGCCAGAGCTGCATCCGAAGCTCCTTATCTTCGTTAAACTTCTTTGCAAATTGATAGCTCTTCTTCAAGAGACCCATCAAACGGAGAAGTTCGTGGCTTGGGATCTCTGCATATACATTATCATTTGAGAAGAGCTCATGAACCGTCTCGATCATCAGCAACTGAAGGACACAGTTGGTGATTATACGGTTGAAGAAGCGACGCCGCGCAACTGTCACAGCAGGTGGAGGTTGCACCTCGACCTGTGGTCGGTAGTCTTCCAGTCGAGAAGTTCTGGCACTTTGCGTACCTGCGGTAGGTGCAGCTGGGACATCTCCGTCTTCATGCTCTGTAGTCTGCGCACCATTAACATTTGAAACAGCAGTGGGTGCATTGCTCTCTGCTGACGCTGTCTCAAAGCTGGTTTCATGAGTCAAGTCATTAGCAACAGTTTCGCCGTTGGTAGGTTTGCGAGCATCCGATGGCTTAGTGAGAGAAGCTGCAGCAGTGAATAGCTCGTACGCTGTTGTTCTGGTGAAAAGCACCACAAAAGCGCCAACGACCTTTGTCCAATGCTCTTGCTTGAACTTGGTCACATTCTGCAGAATCAGCTGCTGCAGACAGTTGCTACCAATACGAGCTATGGTGTCATTTTCCTGGCAGATGCAGAGGGTCAACAGCTCCAAAAAGCGATCGAGCATATACTCGAGAGATTCGAAGTAGTGAGTGAACAGGGTAATCATGTTCCTCAATGCCTGAATCATGGTCGTGGATAACCACACCGAGAGCTCCTCGTGGTTAGGGACCTTCGACATCTCCGATTTTGACTGCAACACGACGAAGATGGGATACAAGAGCTGCCTCCAGAGAACATCCCAGAATTCGGGTGGAAAGTCTCCACCATAGCGTATTAAGGTCTCGAAAAGATAGGTTAGAGCCCTGGAAAAACGGTTAGTACGATATTATGGTGTGCGAAGTAGCTTTAACCATACCGTGACCGAACTTCGAGGTCATCCCCAGTCATGAGCACATCCTGGAATGCAATCAATACTGGATACCAGAATTGCTCCTCTTGAGACTGTCGACTAAGTTGTTTAGCAAGGTTCGTGCCATTATCTTCGTGAGAGCTGGCGGACACGGTATGCCGGTGAGAGAGAGGGCATTCAGGGGTCTTCAACATCTTTGTTATTGTGGACTTTAATGTTTCTATGGCCTGCAATGACTTTTTCTGGAACTTGATGTTCTTTGAAAACTCTGTCAGACAAACGATGAGGTCTGGGAAGGCCCCCTGAGTGATCACAATCCCGAAACGGGTATTGTATATCTGAGTCACGTGTTCGAATGCCATATTAACGATTCCCTCTGTTTTCATGGGTTAGCAATATATCATAGGGGGGATTTTCTAATCATTAAACAACTCACCATACGGCTCTCGAGCGGCCACAGTGAAGACACCAAACATCGTCTTCCAACCTGATCGAATGTTATCACCCCGAGCCTGGATCATCTGGATAAGACATCGCAGGACCATGTCTTTCACTGTGACGGTGTTGCTATTGGACATGACATGCTCGAAGGGTTTGAGAAAGTCTTTTTGGAACTTGAAACCCGGAAGTTCTTCGATCTCCATAAATCGCATTGATAACTGGCGAAGGGAGTCCAAAGCGAAGAAGACGACGGCGGTGTTTGTGTGACAGCCAACTTGGTTGAAGTGCTCTCCAAGGACTTCCCAAATCTTGGTCCATTCTATCCTGACACGCGTCATATTGTAATAACTAATCTCCACAAGTTTTTGAAGGCTGTATGTACGCGGAGACTCGCTCTGACCGGAAGACTGGATTTCCTGCCAGCTGACATCACTCAAAGCACGAACAAAGTCGATGATGGCATCGTTGGAAAGATTAGCAGTATTCGTGAATATTCGATCTACGCCACGGACCATCTCAGTTGACCGGCTTTCCATGGCAACTTCTGCCCGGAAAGATGTAGGTCCGTTGATGGAGCGAGGTCGGGGGCGTCTTCCTTGCATTGACTTCCGAGGATGCTCGGTATTCGCTGACGGGATAATCCGTGCCCTGGAAACATCCGGTAATGCCCCTTCGTCGACACCGTCCGTCAAGAGCTGGAACCGATCAAGCTGACTGACACATGTAAGAACCTCCCTCCATGAACTCTTGAGCTGATTCCCCTCGGTGAGGGCGACGTCTAGCAATGCCTTGAGCGCCTCCACGTTCTTTGCCATCATCTCCCTAAGGTTACCTAAGTTCGTGAACTTGGCCAGAGCTGTCACGAATGCCACCCTTGGAGTCTCGAGGTCGAACGCGCAGGATATGCGTATCGCCAGTTTCATTCCATCCATGCAAAGTCGTACAGTGTCCAAATTCTGTGTATCTTGGACCTGGGCTGAGAGACCAGAGAGGAAGGACATCCACGTGACATTGAACATGGGGCCAACATGTCGAACGGAGGTTGCAGGAATAAATCGAGAAAGGGCCTCTCTGATTGCTGTTTTCCGTTGTGCCCGGATCAAACTTCTATATAGCTGTTCCGTCTTGTTCGCCATTTCTTCAGATGCCTGGGCGTACTTCTCTCCCTGGATATCCCTTCCGACGGTCGCCAGTACTTGTCCTGCTCGAGACGCCAAGCCTCCAGGCGTCTGAACTTCAAGATTGGCAGCGTGTTCTCTTTCAGTATCGAGCACAATCTCATTGTTTGCAATTTCATCAAAGATGGAACCGAGATATTCGTCCGGCAAGTCCTGGTTGTCGTTAATGCCGCGGTTGTTCTTGATAAAGTCTTCCTTTGTCATTCGGCGACCCTTGAGCTTCTTGCTATGCTGATCGGTGTTGAGCAGGATGACGGAATACGCCAACACATAAGCGGTATCCGCGTTGGCGAACGCGTTAGGGTTTCCGCTCACGTAACGTTCTGCAAATTTCAGCATGAAACGATCGATCTTCTGAGCTTCTCCAGGCAAGCGGAAACTTTGCAGGAACTTGCGCAGAGCATCCACAAACCGAAGGCTGGAGAAGCCCATAGAGTCAACAAAGGCATGCATTATAGCAATGTTCTCCGCGTCTCCCTCTCCTAGGTATTCGCCAATCATAGTCTTGTCCAGACGCTCGTTTCTCAATAAGAATGTAGCGATATCTTGAGGAGAATTGGATTGAATGAAGCCCTCTTGAAGGAGAAGTTTAATTCCCCTCTTCGGCTTGAAGTTGAACTGCTGAACAGCATTTATCAGTGCCGTCTTCCTCTGTTTAGCCTTTTCTATTTGACTCGGATCATCTTCAGGGACTGGCGTCGATCTGCCAGTTCCCCCCTCGATGCCTTCAATCCTCGGTGATGGGAGGACGGCTAGGGTAGTGGTATCAATAGATTCCCTGGCAACGTCACTTGACTTCCGGGACATTATTTCGCGGGCAACTGAAGCAGAGTCAACCAGACGTTGTGATGACCAGTTGTCGAGTGATCGCAAGATTTCCACTAGGCATTCCAGTGCTTGCTGTTTCATCACGTATTCTGGGGGCACATTTTGTGCGTTAGATGGCTGGGAATTGGAGATATTTGTGGTAATCAGAGAGGGAGGAAGTGTGCCGCGTTGATGCCATTCAGCTGCACTACTAGGGATCTTCAGATGTTGTTCCTGATATTGCTGCTGTTGCAGTTGTGTTACGGCAACAGTCATGCTAGAGTAACGAGATAATTGCTCGATGATCCTGTGGGAGTTAGATGGCTTTATCGAACAGATTGGATCTTTTGGTTTATACGTACCCTTGGAACATATTTTCTAGTGCGGTCCGATCGCAGTCATAATTGAGATAGATTTCCACAAGAGCACGTGGATCAGCAGCGAGTCTTCCCAGAATCTCCATAAAGTACTGTTTCTGGAATGCTGGTGCGTTCCGCTTCTCCAGAATCGCCAAATAAATCTCTTTGAGGAACACTTCTAGCTCTTTCTGAAAGGATCGTTGGTAAGCAGTCCCTATTCAAAGGTATCGTTCTCACTCACCTTCATCATGACCCTCATATGCTTGAGCATGAGCCAGAAAATCTCACAGCAAACCTCAAAGACTCTAGGAACAGAGCTCGCGCCATTTCGGCTAAGACTGAGACACAGATGAGGACGCACGGCCTGTAACAAGGTTGTGGAATCAGAAGAACTCGAGCTGTTCTTGATCGTCGCAAGAGGGGAGGTGAAAACAGCGACATGGTTATTGATGAGGTGATGGATGAGGTGCAACGATAGCAATTTGGATCTCATGTTCTGGGACTTTATGTCTTGCTGTTGGTCATGGGTTAGGACTTTGTGGCTCAGTTTGCATAAGGCCCTGAACACCAGGAAGGCGTCTTTGACATATATCTCGTCAACCTCGTCATCGGCGGATCCATCGCTATCATCCTTATCGTCAAGAGTTCCCACTGTGGAGCGGGAGGATCGCTGGCTATATTTGGCTCGAGTGACCATCGTAGGGACATTTTCATTGACCATGGCATCGTCTTTGCTGGATTCAAAACTTTGCAATGTGAGCTTCTCAGTAGGTTCCTTGCTGACGGGTTGGTCTGCAGTCACTGTCGAAGCGGCCTCAGATGACCCTTCCTGCTCAGGTCCTTGACTCACATCGGTAGCATCGAGAGTTGACATCTCCGGTGAGTGATCGTCGTGGTTCTCAGCATACCGCATTCGTGCCTCCTTCAAGTCGAGCCTCATGCGCACTCTGTCAAGTACTGTGCCAACCATCTGTGTGAGAGATCCTTGAGCAATCTGCTGATTCTGGCTCGACTTCGAGTAAATGAATATATTATAAATCTGGCGGACTGCTTTCAGCAGACCCGCACCGTGTACGACAATCTTATCGTTCAGAACAGCTGCTAGGAGCGACTTGATGATCTGCTGTTGAACCTCGACAGGCGTGGCCTCATTCTCAAAGCAATCACAGATTGTCTCAATGGCTCGTTCTATCAGGGGGAGCTGTTCCGTAGTGGCATCGCTTCCGGGACCAGGAGGGGGACGCTGGGAAGGGAAGGCGAAATAGGAGTATGTAATTAGCTTCCCGATACAGTCGAGCGCCGTGACCTGAAGGGGTACGCTGAGAGTCCTCGTTGCAAGCTGTAAAGGACGAAAGATCACCTCGGGGTCGATTGGTTGACGTTCAGATTGCTTGATATTCGCTAGAGCCTCCTTGACCGCGTCATCCAGCTCTTTACTTCGTTTCGCCTCCCTAGACGAGCCGATTGTATCGAGCGCGGTAACAATGAAGACCGTGGAGCTAATGGGCATCGATCTGTGAGTTGTATATGTTGCAGTCGTTGATCTTGAGTCTGAGCGCACTCTCAGATCTGACGCGGACTCGTCCCGAACAGACATTGTAGGAGTATCTTGCCGTTCAGGGTGGGGTTCTTTGTCAGGATCAGTGTTTTGTTGTTCATCACGAGCATCATGAGCCAACCCATTCGCAACCTCAGGGTGCAAGGAGTCTTCATGCTGTGGACCAGTCTCTGCTTCAGCAGTGTCTGTGGTATTGTCCAACGGCTCAGGTGGCTGCTCCGCACTCTCAGCACCCGTTTCCGTTTGTTCGTCGTCCTTGTCGGGTAAACTCGAATTTTCCAATTTTTCCATATTGATTTCCTTCCATCCAGTTTCCCCAGAAAGTTCCGGCTTATCTGATTTCAAAATGTGTGGGGAGTCGCGACCCGGCGATACATCAGCGCCATGGTCTGCCTGGGATGCGGCCGTAGAGGGCTGCTCCGGCTCGTTCGGAGAGCGCTCAACTTCCGCCATTGATGCAGGACTCCAGCCTGGATATCGGGGGCCAGGCCAAAAGGCGAAGTCCGCATTGAACGAAGGCAATAAAACGAAAGAACAAAAGTTCGGAGAAGGATGCCCTTCTTGCCCGCCTTTGTCTCCAGTACAATTCTGGCGCTCTCCGGAGCGGTAGCGTGTCTTCTATGAGACACGAGATTTGGTACGGCAACCGCCATCCGCCAGCCGCGCAACCGCCGCGGCAAAGCGGGGCTTACATAAGCTCCTGTTGTTTAGTTTAGCCGTAAGGAGACAGCCGGACTGTAGGATTCCGTTCGCTCACCGGGAGCTCAACAGAAAAGTTCCTGGAGTTGCGCCCCCAACTCTGGTTATACAGCCTTCCTCTCTCCTGCGTTTCTATTCCTCGTATCTCTATCTCTCCGCTCCCTCTTTTTTGGGCCTTTTCTGTGTCGTGGGGATACAATTGCACTATAGTCACAGCCTTTGGGCGCCATGGTTGCCTCTGCTGTCAGGATGCGTACCCCGAACGTGATGTTCATGTGCAGAGGCGCCAGCTTGCGGAGGTCTCAAGCAGTCTACAAGCTGAAAGATGTGATCCAGTAAGACAATTCCACTATGTTCTTGATTATATTCTGTATGAAATGGACTTCTGACAATGATTGTTATCGTCCAGACCCCAACTACCGGCTTTCGCCGCTTTTTCCCGCTTCTACGCGTCCAAGTGTATGTCATCAAGTCATACCCAACACTCATCCTTGCAGAGCTATAGGATCTTGCAAGTAACATGTCCTGACCTACCTAACAGCATTCCCACCTCACACCATCATCACCATGCCTGCCCTGTCACCCACAATGACTGCGGGAAACATTGGTGCATGGCAGAAGAAAGTTGGCGACACAATAAGCCCTGGTGATGTGCTGGTGGAGATTGAGACCGACAAGGCCCAGATGGACTTCGAGTTCCAGGAGGAGGGTGTACTCGCAAAGATCCTGAAGGAGGCTGGCGAGAAAGACGTCCCTGTTGGAAACGTCAGTCCCGTCTCTATCATCGGATGAGTGTCCGGACGTCTTGCTGACTTTTTCCGAATAGCCAATCGCGGTTCTGGTCGAAGAAGGAACCGACGTTGCGCCCTTCGAATCCTTCAACCTCGAGGATGCTGGCGGTGACAAGGGCGCGCCTGTGGATGGTGGTACGGATGCTCCAGTGCTCTCGAAGAGACCTGAGGATGATGTGCCCAAGCCTCCACCCTTGTCCATTGAAGATGCATCCAAGCCGGCCGCCGAGGAACCAGAGGTCACTGGAGAAAAGTTGCAACCCTCTCTCGACCGAGAGCCTCTTATCAGCCCGGCTGCCAAGGCGTTAGCTCTCGAGAATGGTGTTCCGATCAAGGCGCTCAAGGGCACTGGAAAAGGCGGTGTGATCACCAAGGAGGATGTTGAGAAGTACACGCCCAGCGCAACTGCTGCTGTCGCCGGCCCAACCTACGAGGACATTCCCCTGACTGCCATGCGGAAGACGATTGCGTCCCGTCTCCAGCAGTCCGTGAGGGACAACCCCCACTACTTCGTCTCTGCTACCCTGTCCGTAACTAAGCTCCTGAAGCTGCGTGAGGCTCTCAATGCATCTTCCGAGGGCAAGTACAAGCTGTCTGTCAACGACTTCCTGGTGAAGGCTTGCGCTGCTGCTCTCATGAAGGTGCCGACCGTCAACTCCAGCTGGCGTGAGGAGAATGGCCAGGTCGTCATCCGCCAGCACAAGACCGTCGACATCAGCGTCGCCGTTGCCACTCCTACTGGACTGATCACCCCTGTCGTCAAGAACGTGCATAGCCTTGGTCTTTCCAGTATCTCCAACCAGATCAAGGATCTAGGCAAGCGTGCTCGTGAGAACAAGCTCAAACCTGAGGAGTACCAGGGCGGTACCTTCACTATCAGCAACATGGGGATGAACCCGGCCGTTGAGCGGTTCACTGCCGTTATCAATCCGCCGCAGGCCGGTATCCTGGCCGTCGGTACCGTCCGCAAGGTCGCCGTTCCCGTGGAGACTGAGGAGGGTACCTCTGTCGAGTGGGACGACCAGATCGTAGTCACCGGAAGCTTCGACCACAAGGTTGTGGATGGTGCTGTTGGAGGGGAGTGGATCAAGGAGTTGAAGAAGGTGGTTGAGAACCCGTTGGAGCTGCTTCTGTAAGCAGTTTAACCCTTTCATATAATGCAGCCATGTGGGATCCAATCGAGATGATGCAGCTATGTAGGGGACTGTGTTTCTAGCCGTCTGATCATCTGTACCAAAATTGTTTCTCTTTCACCCAACGGCCCGTCTGTCGAAATCTCGAGCGTCTGAATGTCCTATCCTATGTCGTATGTTAATATAGGTCCATAAGTAATATGGGCTCACTGCTGCAGCGCGTCTAGACAATACATGTACTCTTGAATTACCGACCTGCTACTTACCCAGTAATCAACAGATCTCTTCGGCTGGCCGCCCAATGCCCGGGGTTAGGACTAGACCAACAAAGAATATGAGTATGAGCATGAGCATGAGCCATTGAGCAGTTATCTTGAGACAGGACACATCAGAGAGTCAACATAATGACCCTAGGGGCCATGAACAAGGGAGCAGGCTTGTGGTCATGTTTAAGTGGCCAACCTCAGGGGAGATTTTTTTAATCCTGGGGCCCGCTCGGGGATTGCTCGGGTTAATGGATAATTCTCGCCCTGAAAGCTTGGCTCGTCACACGTGCTCATAGAGCTCCACCAGTCGCATCTATGACGTGACGTCACTCAATCAAGGCAGTTCATGATACGTACAATGCAGGCTTCCTTACTCGTTATAAAATAGTCCCCTCTTTGTCCCTCTTCCGTTTTTTTTTCGTTACAAATATCTCTTCATCCCTCCTGGTTCACAGGTTTCTCCATCCATCTTTTGAATTTACTTACAGTAAGTCTCCCAGAGAGGACTCGGTTTCTATTGGATGTACTGCTGCGTCAATTGACCAGCATATCATCTGATTACTATCTACTAGTACATGTGACTCTCATCATTTTTGAGACGACAGCTGACCGGTGTTCTATCGTCAAGATATACTAGACTCTAGCCCGATCTTTACTGATTTACATTAAAGACACTATCCAACATGTCGTACGCTGAAGCTGCTGCCAAGGGTCCCAAGCAATCTCCGGAAGAGGTAAGTCCCGCAAGGTCCTCCATCATCCAACTTCTGCATTGAGATTCCATAAACTTTGCTGACTTGCATTCAGGCGTAAGTGTAGTTCCTATTTTATGGCCACATGATGATGATTGCCTAGTCAGAGCACTAACTAGATCTCCCAGCCGTGCGCCCCCACCACCAGAAGTTGAAAAGACTGAAGGCGAGAGTACGATATCCTTGGTTGATGTCGATACTCCCCATGTTTCCTCGGTTTCAGCCAACTGGGAAGAGCAGAAGGTGAAGACTTCTACGCAAGCCGAGAGACTTGAGCGGGAGGCCAAGGAGGAATACGAAGCAGCGAAGAAGAAGGCTGAGGAAGAGGCCAAAAAAATCAAGGAAAGGGCCAAGGCAGCTGCTAGCAGCCTGCGCCGCAACGAGGGCAACCCAGTCATCCTGGGAAATGCTTTCCTGGTGACCGCAATCACCAGTGGTCTTGGATATGGTGCATACAGGAAGCATCTCCAAGGAGAGTTGTCTTGGCAGCTCGTCGGTATCTGGGGTGGTGCAGTCGGTGCTCTGGCTGTTGCTGATTACTTCGTGAGCAAGTAAGTATCGAAGCTCATATAGGAGCAGTGCCGACATTGGAATGGTTTCAGATCTTGCTGACACCGTTTCCCATAGGTGGCTCTTCCAGAACAAGTACCCCAGGAAATAAAGATAGAAGCTTTGTTTCCTATATCAGCGATCCAGTGCCTCTGGTCATGTTTGTGATATTATTTAATGCTCTTTATCATCTCGACTCTTGATGATTTTTTGTCGGCTAATAGGAGTTGGTGGCTTTATTTCTGTATTTTCTCTGAGATGTGGCTGCGGAATATCTTGATTATTTGTCATAATGCGCTTTCCATACGCTCTGGGTACCTCAGCGCAATTCCAGTGTCTTTAAGATTTTGGAAATTTGCAGGCGTCATGCCGTTCGAAATTTTAAATTATGTCCATCAATGAATTGTAGCATCTCCCCATAATTTCTCGGATCCTTGCTTCACCTGTAGGAGCAGACCTAAGTTAATATGATGACCCGACTAATGTAGACTCTGCACCCCTGTTCCTGCTAGTTGTTTCAATACTTGCGTTTATCATCTGATTCGATGAAAGATCTTCTTGATTAATGTTTTCCTGAGGACTAGTAGAAAAACCTTCTGAAATGCAGATAAAGAACAAGAAGCCTTTTGAATTCTAATTTTCGAATAATATAAAGTCAAAGATGTCAATATGTAGAAAATCCACATGCTTCTGCTGCTCTGATGTTCACATTGAACGGGAAACCCCAAAGGCGGTGAACGGTGTCTTTGGATCCGGAGCTTAGGAGAACAAGTGGCCTTCAGCATGCGATGCACTGTCGGGAAGATCACTGAGATCAACGTGATACTTTGCTACATCTTATTTTAGTGGCAGCACATTTGATCTGCCTTTCAGCTTCAGCTAGAGGTCCGACCAAGGATAACATATTTAGTGGCCACAGAAGAGGTGTTCAAATTGTTTGCACTGTGGTTCTTGGCCTCGTCATTTAATGTTAGGACTGTGTGGTAGTCGGCCGTGAAGATGGTATGTTCTCTCAATGAATGCAGCTAGCATGGGCTTTCTATTGAGTTATAATATGCTAATACTCCGATTTACAGAACTCCTTATTCAATTCCGCACTGAAACAATCGTCCGCTATACGGCGCGACCTTGACACATTTGCAGAATCTCCTACCACAACATCAGCTGCTCTACAAGGTACGATGCAGTTCGTCCGACTGTTCGCACATTCAGATATTGATCTTAGGTGACTTGATGTGTACAGGGCAGATCGCAGCATCGTTGACTTCTCTCTCGCGGACGATCGATGACTACTCATCATTATCTAAGAAGGAGCTCATTCCTGAGAAGCAGGAGAAGGCCTACGAGCGGGTTAGGAAGTTTCGCACAGAGCTTGCAGAGTACAGAGAGCTGTTCGATCGGTTCCGGAAAGAAAGAGAGGAGGCTGTGAGTTATCCTCCACCCCTCGATATAATAGTTTGGGGACCTGTGAAGACTGATTTGAGGATGAAAAGCAATCGGTAACAAACCGCAATGAACTCCTCGGTCGACGTCCCTTTGTTGCAACGCCGGAGAACCCATATGCCCAGTCATCTCTTCCTCAATCGTCTCCCTTCGTCAACCCCGCCTCTTCCTCTGGTAAGGGACTGAGTTTCGGCACTGCCCCGTCTGAATATCATCGCGAAACCCACGCCCTGCGCGAACAGTCCTTCTTTGCGAGCACGAACACCCAGCTTGATGAGTTCCTCGACCGTGGTCGCGCGGTGCTAGCGGATCTGGGCCAGCAACGAGAGATGTTGAAGGGCACTCAGCGCCGCTTGTACAGTGTCGCGAACACCCTGGGTATCAGCGGAGATACTATTCGGATGGTCGAGCGTCGGGCTAAGCAGGATAAGTGGATGTTTTGGGGTGGTGTCGTTGTTTTCTTCTTGTTCTGCTGGGCCGTTCTACATTTCTTGAGATGAATATCGCTCGTTCCTTGAGTGGATTTACTGAATGCTTTGTTGTCTTTTCAGTTGCAAAAAGCGAGGCGTTCCGGTGGGCTTGTTTGCATTTCCTGGATGACCGTCTGGGAGGAAGGGTTCACTTGTGATATTTTATATTAGCATGCTTGTTTTGTTCCCGTATATCCCGCTAGCAGAGTGATGCGCCTGTATTAGTAGTCGATTCCACACAACGAAACTGTGTTCTACTTGCATGGCTCTGGACCGTTGTCTGGATATCCAGGGATCCAAGAATCCCCTCATCTGCCATATTCAGTCAGACATTCTGCCCAACCGTCTCGAGTTCTAATTCACCAGGACCGCAGAGCACACTGTTTAGAGTAGTATATAGAGGACCCTAGGAAATGACGGAACCGCATGCAGTGGAGAATCGTACTCTGACGTATCAAAGTCTATTTTTGCACTATTTTCCTCTTCCTCGAGTGTATTATTATTACATAGTTACTAGGAGCAACCTCCCAGACCCATTACCCATTTGTCCAGATCCTCCGAAGACGCAAATCACAACGAGGGAAATATGGTCCGAGTTGTTGGTAGCGGGATGAGGCGGATGTGGCGTAGGGGAGATTTTTTTGGAAGCTATCGAATCTGATAGAGGTCTGAGCTGCGAGTCAGGGACTTACTCTAAACTAATTGAGTACGTGTCTTGCAGAAAGAGATCCACTAATTACTTTGTTGTTGTTGTTGTTACCAGAGCTTCCAAGTGGGTCCGTATGGCGTAGATTTATGGCTCGGGCGTCATGGAGTGTACTGTAGTAATTAAAGAGTAGAGGACAAGTTGCGAACAGAGGTAGCATCCGGGTTGAGGGAGGGTTGTTCTGGGAGTCTTTTATATGAGAGAGGGAGCAATTCGCTTATATCGTCAATTTCGATCTCATTCTCATTCCTCTCCGTCTCAATTTCAATAGCTGGATGGCATAAAAACTGCTGGTTTCGCTGATTTTCCGTCGGAGCCGCGCGATCGGAAGCGGAGACTGCTCGGTGGACGTTTTTAGCCGCCAGAAATCCTCTCGCCCGGCCAACGGAACAACCAGCGTCACAGTCAAATCCTCCCTCGCAGGTTTTGTTCTTTCTCTCCTCTCGAAACATCATTTTATTCCATCTCAGCTCTCCCCTTCCATCCTTCCACCACACCACTTCTCAATTGACAGCTTGTTTCTGTCTTCCTTAGATACCCATCAAGATGTTCGCTGCTCGTCAGTCCTTCGGCCTCTTCCAGAAGCGGGCTTTCTCCGCTTCTGCTCGTCAGGTGCGCCCAGCTTCCTCAGCTTGCCGAGGTTGCGAGCTCCACGAAGAGCTCCTATAGCTAACTCAACCACCATATACAGGCTTCCAAGGTCACCGTTCTCGGTGCCGCTGGTGGCATTGGCCAGCCTCTCTCCCTGCTGCTGAAGCTCAACCCCCGTGTGACCCAGCTCGCTCTCTACGATATCCGCGGAGGCCCAGGTATTTGCGACAGCTCTAGCCCCCAATATGCGCGTTTCCCCAGTCGGTCCAACTGACAAATGACTTTCCCTGCAGGTGTCGCTGCTGATCTGAGCCACATCAACACCAAGAGCACCGTCACCGGCTACGAGCCCACTCCCTCCGGTCTGCGTGAGGCTCTCGCCGACGCTGAGATCGTCCTGATCCCCGCTGGTGTCCCCCGCAAGCCTGGCATGACCCGTGATGGTATGATCGCCCTCGACTCAGTGGACAGAGATAGATCAGACGCTGACAGTCGCAATGCATAGATCTCTTCAACACCAACGCTTCCATCGTCCGCGACCTCGCCAAGGCCGCTGCTGATGCTGCCCCCAAGGCCAAGGTTTTGGTCATCTCCAACCCCGTAAGTTTTGACCTCTCACGTCACGCAGTGCGATTAATTGGCGGCTATTCGGACTGTTTCTGACTTTCAACATCAGGTCAACTCTACCGTCCCCATTGTTGCCGAGGTCTACAAGTCCAAGGGTGTCTACGACCCCAAGCGCCTCTTCGGTGTTACCACCCTGGACGTTGTCCGTGCCTCCCGCTTCATCTCTGAGATCAAGAAGACCGACCCTGCCGACGAATTCGTCCCCGTTGTTGGTGGTCACTCCGGTGTCACCATCGTTCCTCTGCTCTCCCAGTCCAACCACCCCGACATCGAGGGTGAGGTCCGGGACAAGCTCGTCAACCGCATCCAGTTCGGTGGTGATGAGGTCGTCAAGGCCAAGGACGGTGCTGGTTCCGCTACCCTCTCCATGGCCTTCGCCGGTGCTCGCTTCGCCGAGTCCCTGCTGAAGGCCGCTCAGGGCGTCAAGGGTGTCGTTGAGCCCACTTACATCGACAGCCCTCTCTACAAGGACCAGGGTATCGAGTTCTTCTCCTCCAAGGTCGAGCTCGGCCCCAACGGTGTTGAGAAGGTTCTGCCCGTCGGTGACGTCAGCCCCTACGAGGAGAAGCTCATTGAGGCTTCCCTCGTTGACCTGAAGAAGAACATCAAGAAGGGTACATTTTCCCTCTTTTTGTTTTTGTGCACGACAAATATCGCTAACAACGGTTCGTACAGGTATCGACTTCGTCAAGGCCAACCCTTAAATATAGACGTCCCGTGATGCAGCTGCAGCTGCGTTGCCTCCCTGTAAAACCACAACAACCTTTTTAACGTTTGCCATTTAACCCCCTACATAATGTACTCTTACCCTCTTGCAAGACTTTAATGTTAAAGTCTTTCTACTGGAGCAATGCAGCTGCAGCTATTCTTGAAATATAGATCGAATGACAGAAAAAGGAAGTTTCTAACTTCTAGTACGACAATTACATTGCTTTTTCCTGCGTCAAAGATGGCAATAGATCAGAAAATGACCAAGTAGATGACTTTGTATCGTTCTCTTATTTTCAAATTTGATCCGTTGATGCGTCTTCGTGCCTTTTTCGTTGGTATTATTAAGATGGAAGTTAAATCTGGTTGTGAGCTCTGAGGTCTTCAAATCAAACTAGAATTCCAGATTAGACAGTACTCGCATTCAAGTCAAGATAAGATCGACTGGAGTAGATTAACCTATGCGCCTGGAAGAGAAGAAGCTCGCATGGAATTGAAGAAAACAAATCTCCATCACCGCCGTTGCCTATGAGTCGAATTTTCCCCTTTTTGTTCATCCTTTCCGCCCCAAACCAAAGACGTCAATAATGATTTCATGGCGGTCCATGTCATGATAAGCTTGTACATACATATGGGAAATTGAAGTGGAGATGGGTGTAAACGAAAAGAGAAAAATGTCCTTGGAAGTTGAAGCGAGTTCAGGAGTAGAGTTCAAATGAGAATGGAAAAGGGGGGAAAAGCTAAGGAAGATTCATATTTGGGAAGAGGAAATAAGGAACATCAATAATTCCATTCGGTAACTGAAAGCTGTATTGAAGAGAAGTTGATGTGAAAAAGGAGCGTTTCTGCACTTAAGTGTAGCTCCTCATGGCGTCCATGTAGCCTGTTCCTCCTCGAAGGTCACGGTCAAAAGTCTCGGCGACTTCGAGGACACGCTTGATATGTGCCATTGAGAGAGGTGCTTTCTCGTTGATGGCGAGGGCTTGTGCTGTGCGCACGGAGTTCTTGATCTGTGACGGCGTTAGAGTAATCTGGCATTGCCTTTTCATCTATTACGTCTAGATGAGAATTGCTTACCTGGCGTCCATTCAGATTATGACGTGCGAGATCATCGTAATCCTTATCTGTAAACTTGACTGTCTCCAACCCATCCATAGCTCGCACCTTTTGCAGGAACATCTTCCAAATGGCGCGCTTGGCCTTCGTGCTGAGGTCTCCATAACGCAGAGCGACATGGATACGAGACTGGAAGGCGTCGTCAAAGGTCTCAACCCGGTTCGTTGTCAGGAAGAGTATTCCCTGGAAGTATTCCAGGAGACGAAGGAAGATGCTAACCAGCGCATTACGGTGGATATCCTGTATGGTGCGCTTTTCAAGGAACACATCCGCCTCATCGAGGAGCAGCACGGCCCCCCAGGAGTGAGCAATGTCCAGAATCTTGTTCAGTTCTCCTTCGAGTGTGCGTGAATCAGTTCCTAGTTCACCGGCACTGACCATGTACAGAGGACGTTTGAGAAGCTCCGCAATGCCTTCAGCGGTCAGGGTCTTTCCCGTTCCAGGTGGTCCGTGAAGGACAGCAACAAGACCTCTGCCCTTTCCTTGAATAACATCGTCGATATTTTCAGCTGCATGGAAAGTATGAGACTCGACAAGAGCCTTCACGATCGATTTCTGATTGTCAGGAAGAACGAGCGAATCGAAAGCCCCCTCATTCCACTCGATCTCCTTAATTCCAGAGACGCTGAACTCCAGCCAAAGTTTCTCGCTGAACGCAAAACCAAGTACCACAGGACTGGATATAAGGAGGTCCTCCTCGCTGAAGTGGATGTTGGACTCAGCCTCCCCTTCGTCATCTATCTTATCAAAGTCTTCCCTGCGGATCTCGTTTCCATTCTCATCGAGCTCAATCTCCACCACACGTGCTTTGCCTTCCTTGTCTCGAACGACCTTGTATTTGGGCCTAAAAGCATCGGATTCTTGGAGCCCCTGTCCACTCCCAGAATCTGAGCCGGCGACACTGCAGCAACAAGCGTCACTGTCTTCGTCATCAGAGTCATCCATGAGATTTTCACCTCTGGGCTTGACGGTACTGATGGGGTAATTGGGGTTGATACGCCGGTGAATTGCTGGATCCACCATGACACGACCGTTGATGTTGACTTTAATGATGGAACGCTTTCTCTTATAGAACGCCATTCCCTTGTGGAAGCGATAATTCATGCCCTTGAGAGCAACAAATTTCTTACCGCGCTCGATCAGTTTCTGTTTGATTGCTTCAGGATCGCGATGATAATTCAACGGATAACACGCTAAACTGGTGATCTTGCGTGCTCCTTTGAAGGCTTCAACCTCAGCCGCCATATTTCCCATTCCGAAAGACTTGCCGTCATACTCCAGATAGCGACCTTCGACGTTGTACCACTGGCCCCTCATGAATGAAGATTCCTTCGAGGCATATTCAATCTTGAAAGCGCGTGGTTCGTCTGCGTCTCCGTAAGTTGTAGTGTATGCAATCGTGTTCGGCTTGAAGAGAGCCCAGAGGAGGTCAAATGTGATCATATTCGCATCCAGCAGAGGATACAGCGTTTTCTTCGTTTCCGCATAGTCTTTATCCAGGTATTTGACCAAGACCTTGAGATGAGCTGCTTTGGTTTGTGCTTGTTTTCTATCCTTCTTTTTCTTTCCTGATTTAGCGACAGATCTCGATTCTTTCATGTACTGGCGGGTCTCTTCGAGATATAGAAAGAGCATGTTCGGGTCTACCACTGCTGTCTCCTGCACCAAGCTGACGCCTTTCACACCATCCATGATTTTGGCAAGAGCATCACGGAGAGGCTTGCTCTTGATATCGACAACGGTCTCAAGGTATTTGTTTTCCCAGTCGAATCTGCGGCGGACGGTGAAGATATATTGATCCCATTCATTAGCATCGGGATCATCCATGGTCTCTGTAAGCTTGTAGTTGTGAATGGTGTTGTCCCACACTGTGAATTATGTTAGTAATAGACTCTGCTGTAAAACATGGTGTAAATCCCCAATTTACGCACAAAGTGTCCATATTGAACTAGGATATACTTACGCTGGTCAACTCTCTTGTACGCAACCTTAGAGGCTCTTTTGGTCTTGCTCTTAGATGTCTTCAGTGCATTTATTCTGACAGCTTTGGTATCATTGATGCGCCTCCTTGATTTTTGTGGCAGACCGGCACATTTCAGGCCCAGTGCAGCCAACTGCTCCTGAAGATAGGCCATATTATCAGCGTTCTCCTCGTCTTGCTCTTCGTCAACATCTTCAGAAGTTTCCTCTTCAAGCTTGAGTTTCTTGGCTTTTTTCTTTGCTTTGAGCTTCGAGGCAGCTTTCCTCTGGGCCTTTTCATCCACCGAGGATTCATCCTCGCTAGCCTCATCTGAGCTCAAATCAGACGCAGCTTCGTGCCTGCGGGAGCCCTTCTTGGCCTTGCTCTTCCTTTTCTTGTTCTTCCTCTTGTTCTTGAGGCTCTTTTTGGCTTTCGATTGCTTACCCCTCTTCTTCTCTATCTCAGCATCCGAGTCTGATGACTCAGAGACCGTCTCCTCAGATTCACTCTCGCTCTCGCTCGAGGTCGAGCTATCAGATGGGGAGGTTGAAGATGAATCGCTGTTACTGCTGGAAGAACTCTTGGCTGTCTTCTTGCCTTTTCTCTTCAACTTGCTGACATGTTTCTTCGTGGATTTCTTCTCCTTCTTTGGATGTCTCTTGCAGACAGGCTTTGCAGATGTAGTTTCTGTGACATTAAGAGTTGTGCAGGACTCCAGTCTGGGAGCTGTGTTCTCACCGACGGCAGCCGCTTCCTCTTTAGTCTCCGCAGTCACAACCACGGTTGCTTCTCCGGAGTTTGGGGCCGACATGTTTTCGAAATGTTCAGTTCGATCCGTCTGAGGTCCGTGAACGTGATCCTGTTCTCTACTTGTATCTCGTTGTAGAGTTTCAGAGGAGGGAGTAGTAGAAGGTGTGAAGATGGGAGTGGAGCTATGAGCCAGATGGTTTTCGGACTCTGCGGGAGATTTATTGGAGCTTGAGGATGCAGATTCCCCTGTCCTCAAGCCGGGATCTGAAACAGAGGGCATGGAGGGCGGCGGACAGAAGGTGGCTTTTATGACAAGCAGGTGAGCTGGGTGTTGTAGAGAGTGATCAGTCCTACTGACTGCTTGCTTGGAGGGCTCCCGTTGTTTCCGTTGTACAGTGCACTGAGCTGTACAAGGCGGTGAAGAATAGCCAAACTTGATCTGTGACAAATTTCACAGAAAGAAGACAGGAGGAAGATATGAGTCAAAGATTTAGGGCTGGCTTGTTCAGCATTTCACCCAGCCCTGGGTGCTGCGGATATTTATGATACATTGCAGCTCTACGATGCTCTGCCGCCTAGTCCCATCATCAGGCACCCGAGCTCTCTCGGATCCTCAAAGAATCGTCAGCTGGTTAGCGAAACGTGATGCCAATGGTAGCTTCATTGGAAAGACCGCTCTAACTTACTGGCCTAGAGATGCGGTAGGGATCTGGCTGGGGACGCCACATTATCTTTCGTTCTAAGAATACGCTGCCGCAACAGCCCTAGATCCCCGACTCCCTGTTCTGGGCGTTTAAAGACCTCATATCCGCGGGCGTTATCAGTTACGGTTCTCCAGGGCATGTCAGCCTAATAGTTACCATCATCGGCTCTCCATAGCGTCCCGCGGGACGCGGGAAAGCTTGAACCTTGTCTAAAGGCGCAGTTAGGCTGTTGTCAGGCTCCAGGATGCCTGTGGCTTGGCTGGATCCCAAGATCATCGATCTGACCAACATGCGGCGCATACGGCACAGCAGAACCTCTGGTCAAAGAAAGTGATGCGAGGAAATTCTCCCCTTGATGCGTCTTCTTTGGATCTTGGAGAGGGAATTTCCGGTAATATGTGAGTTCTCAATCTCCCGGGGACGTTGGTTGGCTTCAGCTGACACCGACATTTCCACCAGCCAGTAATCACTGGTTGAGTCTAAAAGTGATGCTGTAGCGCGTGCAGACCGGGGAAGCTATTACCAAAGGGAGTTTTCGCAACAATGATCGATGCATGAAGGGCAGATCGGCTCCCAGACCTCCAGCTCTCAATGACGTTCTGGACATAGCTCCAATGATCTAATGAGCTCTTGTTGTGCTCTTGCCAGCCACAGAAACGACACTAGACTATAGTCGACTTCTCAATGGATGGCTTTTTAAAAGTTTTTAGGCATCGGAAAGCATGCCTATAATATTTCACTACACTAGGAGTAACATGATGTGGCTTCTACGGACAGCTGTATGTGAGGCAAATTGTTCGATGGCGCTTAAATTTTCATGCAAAGTAATCTTCAGACGTCTCCAGCCGCCTACACTTTCCATTATTTATGCAAGTGCCGAGACTTCCGTTCTGGACAATGCAGAGAAGAATCCGGATCTCGAGACGCTCCATTATGACACTAGTTCAAATCTGCACTGAGATGAAGGCCCCTTAATTCAAGATTTGAAATCGGTGTTTAGTGACTTCCTTTAACTGAATTTAGCATCATCTTTGTCCTTTGGAAATATTATGCTGGTGGAGATGCAATTGACATGATGTTGCCAGATTCCTCAAACTAGAGTCAAATTGAAGTCCTTGAACGCTCCACACTCACCTAAGAACTCCTTTGTCGAATTCTAATCAAGATGAAATAAAGATTTCTAGAGTCTGACAAATTCGGTTATGTGGAGTCAGGAACCTGGTTCTGTCAGAGGTCTCAATCTCTGATTGTATATCGACCCCCAGAGAAGGACTCTGCCAGAGACTAAGAGCTCTAAGCTCTTCAACCGCACATATGTTTACACATTCACTTTACTGTTATAGCACCGCTAATATGAGAATGATTTAATGGGTGCCCGCCCATTGTTGCTAAGTGAATGACCAATATAAACACAAGATAAATACTCTCACCTCACTCCAACCCTCGAAACTTCTCCTAGTCCAACACATATATTTCTTCTCCTCTTGCATGTTGTCCTGAATCATTGAGAAAGAAACTTGAAAACTTGCTTCCGAGAACCACTCTCCTCAACAGTTCAGCTCAGGCATCTGATGCCGAGCTTTACTCCTCTCAACATGGACGACATGATGGGTGATCACACCGCCCACATCAAGGATGAAATGGATCTTAACGACGGAACTCTCGTAAGTTTATAACTTGTGGTCCTATGGAAATAAAACAAGAGCATATTCGTTCTGTTACTCACTATACATGTGTTGATAGCCTACCGGCTGGCTTTCCGTCGAGGTTCCTGCTACACCTCGCAAGCGTGGTCATAAGAGGGCCTCCGAAGCTGCTGAGGGTCAGGACAGTCCGACTCCCACCAAGAAGACCAAGCCTACTCCTGAGAAGGGCACCCCGTCCAAGAAGACCGGTATTCCTTCTTCGTATGAAGAAGCCAAGCCCGAGGATCGTCTTATCCTTCACATGAAGGATAAGGAGAACAAGACCTGGGAGGAAATCAGAGAAGCTTGGGTTGCGATGACTGGCAATCAGGTCGGTGGAAGCACCCTGAGGGTCCGTTACCAACGTCTTAAGACGAACTTTGTGACTTTTACTGCGGAGGATGTAAGTATCATTGCCCGCACTTGGAATAAAGAGGCAAATATGCTCGTTAGCCACCGTATAAGGGAGTTAAAAACTGACATAGATATACTAGGAAGTGAATATCCTGGAGATCAAGAAGGATATCGAAGAAAAGTTCGAGCAGGAAAAGTGGCACAAGATTTCTGAGACCATTGAAGCCAAAAGCGGAAAGAAACTGCCCCCGGGAGCAATCCAGAAGAAGTACAAGGAACTGATCAAGAAGAACAATGCTGCCTCTACCATCACTGTAAAGTATGACTGTGGAGAAGCTTAGACTACTCAACTTTCGAGCAGTTTCAGTATTATCTTGGCCATTGCCTGTGTACTTTCTTGTGAGGAGGATACTGTGGTCCGATTCTTTATTTTGTCTTTTTTCCATTCCGTCCTATTCTCATGGCATGAAAACTTGAACTTGGAGCTACATCACACACATCGCTGAACAGGAACCGCGTCTCTGCCATTCCGTAAGGAAATAGCGCAGAGAATATGGCGGGTCCTCTAGTCTTTTGAAAATCAATAAAAAATATCTTTGACCCGCATCAATTCTCCTTTCCATACATCGTATCTGGAATTAATTCTCTCCTTTCTTGACCTCAGAGCGAATGATTTAACGAATGATATCTCTTTTGTTATCGCATCGATGCGAATTTTCCGCACCTTGGATAGGCCTTTGGGATGCTCATCATTGGTCAGTGGAGGCGAAGTCCATGCAACATATCGAATAAAGTTATTCGTATATCAGATGGAAAAGGGGTATATAGGAAACTGATAAACGACAGATAGAAAAGCATCAATGGAACCAATACAAATCGAAAAGAAAATCATGATTATTGTCCTGCCCTGCGGAGACAATAGGAAGGGTGTCAATGGTGATTTCTTTTCATAGTACTATGCTATCATTGTTCATACTATCCTCTGGGTCCCATAAAAGGTCAAGTATGAGATGATCAGATAGCAATTATTAGGGGACATAGATAATTAATCGAAAAACGAGATTTGACATCGCGAGGAATAGTTCGAGCCTCAGATTCAGAACCCGAAGGGAAGAAAAAGCCTCAAAAGAACAAAATCATCAAGCACGTGCTCTCCTAGGAGTAATCAATGAATGATTATGATGACTAGCATATTATCGAAAGAACAAGCACTACACCATCCAATGCAAGCGCCATCATTGCAAAAGCTGAACAAATCCTCGCGTAATATTTACCACTACTTATATTACCCCATGCTGTACCGTACCTGGTACCTAGCCTTTTCTACCCCGCATTTTTCCCAAACATGGCGCCGTGGCCTGTTACGGGGAGTTTCCGACAGAGCAGGGATCAACTACTAGTAAGTGACGCCGGTTGATTGATGATTGGTGTATAACATTTGAGACTGACCTGCGGTGTAAGTATGTGCTGTGCTACCTCGGAGATATTCTGGTTTGATGACTATTTGTTGGGGCTTGTTTGATGTTGTATGCGTGCGTAAGTGTCTGGGTCAAGGGGAATATTTTGCAAGGGTAGGTATTTATGGTTCCGGGAAGGGCTGCCGTTTGACATTTGCAAATGATTGCAACAGGTTGGAGTAGAGGATGCTTCGATGCAACTGTCGTGCATGAAGGGACAACTTTGCTAGAGTTGAATACAATTAATATTGTTCACTTTTTAGGCCACGCTCTACTTTTGCAAGACTCTGAAAGGCGACATAGGAACCCTGTTTGAAAGGAAGGAGAATTCTGAAAGAAGCAATCGGGTATAATGGATTTCTTTTCTTGTTTCGCCGAGGATATCTTTGACAAACCTGTGCTGAGAGCCAACCCCAAGATTTCGCTAGGTACCACATCGCGCCAGAACTACCTAAGCCATCTCGTATCCTACCCGTAGGCAAATACAAACTGAAAAACGGAATAATTGAGTCGCGACCAAATTTGCGCCCTGATAAACAACATCAAAGCATGCTTAAGTTCAGACCTCCATCTCGTCCATTCCATTGAGTCTCGTCATTCGTTCTATCGATCTGAGATTCATCGCCGTCCTGCTTGGGAGCTGCGGCCGGCCGAACTCTGGCTCCGACAAATCCTCTTCGATCTCTGCCTGTCCGCCCGCGTCCAAGCCAATTGTGTTTGAGTGCCTTGCTTAAGGTTTCGATTTGTTCCTGGGGTTCATCGCTTGATTGCACGCTGGCCAACACGCTGACACATTGCAACATGCGACCAACGGTCTCTGTGATGATGTGAGAAGAGTCTGTTACCGGAACAGAGCGGCTGGTGATACTGGGCCGGTGAGACGGTGAAGAGAAAGACTGGAAGATAAGTTGATCAGGATTGGAGGAAGTATTAGAAGCAGCACGGCTGCGGGTAAGGCTGGCAGAATCAGAAGAGTAACTGCCTGCGGCATTCAGAAGGGTAGAGGATTGTGAGTTGTAGCTACTAATGCCAGGATCAAGGGATGTTGCGGTGCCGGGTCGACCGCCACTATTGCTGCTGCTGGGTGTGACACTGAGGCTGCTGACGCCAGCGTTGATGTTCTCCAGACTTAGTCGAGAAAAGGTCGCTTTCAGACCTTCATAGCGGCTTAGAATTACCGTGTCACGGAAAGCAACGAGAACAATCGTTCGAACATCGAGCTCATCACCCATAGAAGCATCAGGGTTGTCTGCGTTGGGCAGTGCTCCCCAGAACTCCTTCGCTTCACGTGGAGACATAATTGAGCCACGGCCTTTGAACTCGAGGTCCAGGGGAAGGAAGACGGCTTGAATGAACGGAAGGATCTTCCCGAAAGCCAACAACCAGATCTGTACCAGATGTGGCACCAGCTTCTCGTCAGGGACGCCCGTGAGCGAGTGACCCAGGGACGCGAAGCCAGTTTGGAGGAGCTCCCGGAGATCCTCCACGATAACGTGAGGCATATGTTTCTGTACGCAACGTTGGATGTGGACCATAACTAGCTTATTCAGATCTTCAATCGCGAATCGAACATCTTCCCCGTCGAATATAACAAGGAGCTTCGCTTTGAGGAAGTCCCATGCATCTTCCGCAGTCATGTTGTTCAACCCGAACCCCTGAAGAACCTCGCGGAAAGCAGCTTCACCATGTAGAAGACCGCCACCCGCCCCTGGGAGCGTAGATGTCCCATGAGTTCCTAATTGTGAGATACTGGCTACTGGATTAGCTGCCCAGTCGGCTGCATCTTGTTCCCTTGTCGGGTCAAGGGCAGCCGCTGCAATCGCTTTCTCCTCCTTCTTTTTCTCGCGTAGCGCTCGTCCGCCATGGAGAAGATCCAAACCGGTCACGGACTTTCCAAATGCGGTGGAAGACGGACCAGGTGAAGATGGAGTGAAAGAATATAATGATTGAGGGGCATTCGGATCTAAAGGTCTTGAATTGCTAGACGCAGATGATAGGGGCAAGTGATAGTGGTCGTCTTTGTCCTTGAGCTTCAGCTTCTGCCGTGATAAGAAATGGTGCTTGTGAGCCTTTTCCTTTTCCTTCTCGCCTGTCTGTCGATCAGCAGGGACCACCGTGTTCTGCGACGCATTCGACAAGTTGTACAGAGACGAATTGTTCGAAGGTAGTGTATCTGCTAGACTGCTCGTAGAGGCATTCACCATGCGCGACAACCCGCTGGGACCGGCGAAGCCCATCTTGTTCGGGGACGGGAGACCCTTGTCCTTCCCTGACCCTTCTTTATCTCTGGACAAAGCCATGTGTTTCGGTTTCGAGAACAGTTTCATCTTCGACTTCTCGCCTTTGTGCTTATGCTCGCGTTCGGGAGGCTGCTCCAATGGCACTGCCTGTGGTGGCAGGCCTGGACTTCTAGGAAAGGCTGCATTCGCTGCTGTCGTGGCTGCTAGGACACGTCCTCCAACCAATCCATTCTGATATGATTGTTCTGAAAAGCCTCCTCCCGTCGCACTCTGCGGGGCCAGTAGCGGAGGAGGCGGAGAATCTCTGCTGCCCTTCCTAGTCTTCTGACTTTCTTCCTGGAGATTGGGTATCGTCTGCGAGCGTTTTCGTAGATGTTGATTCGAGGCTTGGTGTTGCATAGCAGCCTGCGCCGCAATCTGCGACGCTGAGAGGTTCGTCATAGCTGACTGTTCTGAGAGGGTAGCGGTGGGTAAGGAGGGTTCGAAGAAGCCCTGGGAATGTTGTCGCGGACGGTGTTTCTGTAGCTCGGGGGGAGGTGCCCGTGGAGATTTGCGCGACTGAGGATCATTCTGCGGCATGTAGGCAGCAGAGGGGCGAGGGAATGTCGGCAGGGCGATGTTGCTATTGTTATTGTTTGAGGACGTTCTCGGCGGATGCGCAGATATCCCTGGCTGAGCATTGGGATCGTATAAAGAGCCTTGGGGGCGCGAGAGTGTGGTCACATTTGAGGAACCCGACGAAAGATCACTTCCAGAGGAACCAGGACGTTCAATAAGCTCCGCAGAAACCCTTTTTGTTCTCCCAGTCTCAGATGACTGGGCGGGCACGGGAGAGCGCAGCTCTGCGCCGCGGGCAGAGGGCGTGTTCATCGTGAAGGCTTGTGGAACATAAGCAATCAGGCGTGGAGAACGCACAGCGCAGCGGCTACCTGGCAGACATCGGCATGTTGCCAGGCACTTTTCTTATCCAACCGGTCGATCCAGACTGAGCCTGCGTCTGAGATGGGAGACACATGGTATGAGCTGATGTCCCTGGCGATCTGCCTCCGCCGACGTCAAGGGAGGAGATCCAAGAAGTGAAACCGCACTGGCGCCCCCCGCTGGCCGAACCGCCCCGATAATAATAGCTTCGACTTGTCCCGCCGATGGAAAACTGCTGTTAATTATTTCACATTTCATCCCGCACTGTCGCCGCAAGGAGGCTCTAGCTTTACTAGATTTTCTTAGTGCTCACCACAGTCCTTGTATATCTCTTTACAGTCTTCTCCGCCATGGCTCCTGCTACTCCCTCATCCACCAGTGCCGCTGTCTTGCAGGCTCAATACTGTTCCCCGCATCCACCCACTTCCCATACATTTCAGCATCAACTTTCCTCGACGCTCAGCGTCTCAGCTTCGCCAGAGGACAATATCAAGGCCAAGACGGCATATCTATCGGAGCTAAAAGGCCTCGTGACTAAGCTGCAGGGAGAGATCAATGTCTTCTTGACGGAGCGAATGGAGGAGGACAAGAAGACAGCAGAAGCGCAAGGAAAGAAAGAATCGGAAGAGGAAACCAAGGAGGAAGAAAACTACGGTGAAGAAGTTGTGGAAGACGAGTAGATCGCCTTGGGGCCTGTCATTTACTTGAAGCGAGTAGCCGTGCTCTGCGGGTCTGGATGTTCAACAGATGGGACTGTTAAGAGCTCCATAGCAACAGCATCCGCTCGCATACGAATGCTGTCAATCAGCCGGTAACACAGCTCGATAAGTTTGCAGGAATTGGTCGACTCGATGGACCAGTTCGATTTCACTATGTCATCGCTATCTGGGGGTATCAATTCATGCAGGAAGCAGACCACCATCTCATGCTGGAGAAAAACCGCACAACGACCTGGAAGAAAAATCTCGACATCTGACGCCGTTAAAGTACAATGTGAAGAAGAAGAGGGAGATTTACGCCGTCGCATTGATCCTGCTGGCACAGCCCAGGTGGACGACGGTGTTGCTAAGAGGGACAATGCCGTTAGTATGATATCGTGACGGGGGACGAGAGGAGGCACTTACTCTGGAAAAACGTTGATGACACTTCCTCCTAATCGTTTATGGCATACAACGCAGACCCTCTCTTCGGTAATTGTGACATATCGACGTCGAGTCGCTCTAGGATTGCGTCCTCCATCTCCTAGTAGCAACTGTGCCTGCGTCGCGACATTCTGTACTTTCTGGAGGCCAGCGATAATCCTAGCTTCATTCATGATGGTATTTGCTGCTCGCATACGGCCCTTAAAGTAGAATTCGAGGTCTCGGACTGGCAGGGTCTCAGGAATCAGATCAAGAGTGGAGCTAGCCGGCAATCGAGAACCATGTTTGGCGAGGATCTCCAAGGCAGGGCTGTACTGCGGTTTGTACCCGTGTGGAGGAGAAAGATACAGTGAGAGAAGGGTCAAATAGATAGATGGCTTGTCGCTCCCCTCATCTGTTGGCGCAATACGTCGCGACGGTGTGCCTTCTGGAGGTTGAATGTCTTCCGTCAGGTGTATATGGTTGCAATACCTTTTCCACGATGTTAGTCCGAGTACTTCGTCTGATTCGGAATCAAGTACATACTCCTCAGCTTTCGCGTGGTCTTCAAGCTTGAATACATAGATCTCCAAAGCTTGCTTGTGCTGGCCCATCTTGCTAAAAAGAATGGCTCTTGCCTCGAAGAACTCTGGATCTAGATTTTCCATTAGCCACATTGACTATCCCTGTCTCAATGTTTCTTTACTTACCGTCACGGGGGAGACGATCAAGCATTTTCGCAGGTGAATACTGCGCGCTTGACTTCAGTAAGTCCAAAAACTTATTCTTGACCTCATCGTATTCGCCTTCTTCCGCAAAATTCTGCTCCTCAGACTTGTGCTTCTGAAGACGGTCCAAATAGAGCGCAAGAAGCTTCTGGTGGAGGTCCGGTGTCATATCATTCAACTCCCTGATCACATGCTCCAGATATCTGACGGCAAGACTTGAGTCAACTTTCTCCAAGAACTCGAGGACCTGAGGTCGCGGTAGCGTCTCTGCATTCTCCGTATCCGCTAGGAAGATCTCCATGCCCAAGGCAGGATCAGTCCGCAAGGGCCATTCAGCGAATTCAAGAATAAGGTCAATCATTTCTGGTGACAGGTTTTGTAAATATGCCACGGTCCTACTTGGTCCGTGGAGCTGCGGTGCGTTTTCCTCTTCAGTTTCAGCTTGTCCGAATTTCCGAAGGAGCTCGAGAGCGGGACGATGCATCTTCTTCCCATATAGGAAATCGATGAGTTCATTGTAGCGTCCACTCTCCTCCAATTTCTCCATGACCACGTCTGGTTCGCAGAAATTGGCGATACGGAAGAGGGAGCCGGCGAGAGAAGGGGTTGCATACATGTGAGCACGGAAAAGGGTTGTGTCAACTAGCTTAGCTGCTTCTCGCAGTCTCTCTGCAAATTCATGGTCTCCCTCTTCCTTGGGAATGCCAAGAAGTTTTCTGACGGAGTCCGTGAACTCGTCATTAGATTCGCTAATCTCTACTTGAGAGAGCTTAAGGGAGCCATCTGGATTGAGGAATCTCTGGAATCTCCGGCGGACATCGGCCAAGAAACCTTGCAGTTCACGCACAGCAGCCTTGAGGTCTTTTCCTTCTGGAAGATGTTAGAAAGAATGACAATTAACCGTAGTATAGGTGCAACATACCAAGACGCTTGTCGATACCAGTATCCAATGGCTTTCCACGAATGCTTCCGGTATCGCTACCGTTACTGTCATCCACCTTCGTCCGGAGGAACGATCTCACAGAAGGGGAATACGTGGCGTTCTTAATGGCGGGAGCATCTTCTAGGCCTGGTGCCTCTGTATGTGAGTGATTTCCATTGAGCTTGGGTTGAGAATCAGTAGGGCTAGCTTCTTCCTCATCCGACTCTTCGACAACTGAGCTCAGGTCGCCTGCGATTATCCTAGGGTAGAGCCGGATCACTATTTCAGGAGGAGCAGAGACTTCGGCGAACAGATCTAGCGAATCCCGATATTTTCGAGCATTAAATAACTCCTGGGCCTTTTGCAGCTTGACCTCGCGCAATCGGCCTGCCTTATCCTTGAGGAGTGCATCTTCCAGCATACCGATGAGACTGATTGCCTCATCGAGATAACCATTTTCGATCAAACCATCGATCTGAGAGTCATAGCTCAGAGCCTCCATCCTCCAGATAACACGATCACTAGCCACCAAGAAACCTTTTCCTGCGTGGGCCAGGCTAGTGTCCGGGGCGGGGATGTACATCAGACTAGCTGATGGTAAGGATATCGATTGGAGTAGCGACAAGGTCTCGGGATTCCTGACTTCCATTGTTCCTTTGGAAGGATCTTGCAGCGCCAGGACGTACGGATAAGAATATCCGATCGACTCCGGCGCGTTACTCCATGGGATCTGCTTTCTTCCCAAGGAGTTCCCATCAATGTCAATAAAGTGCGTATTGACATCCTTAGCCAGCAGAACTTGGCCTTCCCGCAGGCGCGTCGCAAGTGGCTTTGGTACCATGCCTCCCATTCCGATATAGCTCATACTTGCAACTCCCACGCCGCCAAGTCTGCTTGTCTCCTGCCCTGGGCCTCCACCAATACTCCCAGGACCGACCAGGTCTGTAATCTCCATGCTCTCAATATCAACCATGACGTAGTTCGAACTCAAACCAGCGATCAACTTCGTCGCGGATGCCCACGTGATTGTTTTGACGCCGCTGACCAAGGTCATCTCTGCCGGGTCACTATCAAGCTCCGAATTGCGCCATGTCCACAAGAGTATCTTCCTTTTGACAGCAACGGCAAGGCGGGAGACGATAGAAGGAACGCCTGTTTCTGGATCCTCAATGATATTTCGGGTCACTGCAAAAGTAGAAGCCCCTTTGGTCTTGGTCAATTGTTCATGAAGTAGGTAGGTCTGTAGATCGTGAATGGAGACATATCCTCCCGATAAAGAGATAAGCAGGTCCGCTTCCTTGATCAGACCCAGCTGCTCGATCTTGTACCGCGAGAACTTCTCCACCTCCCGTAGAAGATCCGTCGGTCTAACCTTGGCTGCTTGTTGAATAGGAGACGTCAACCCGTGGCGGCCATTACTCCCGGTGTGAACCCCATTCTCTATCGTGTGTCCATTTCCCTCCTCTTCCTGTTGTCCTTCCTCCTCCACGGGCTCATTGACTCGGTAAATCCGCAGAGTTCCATTGTTGAGTCCGACTAGTAAGCGATCGCTGTTTGCAAGCACCGATTCGATCTTGGACTTGTCCCGCGGCTTGAGCTCGACGAGCGGTCGAGCCGTGAAGGCCGTCAACATCGCGCTATAAACGTGATGCGGCCGTGAGCTCCTGATTTCTTTCCCGCCTCGTCCCTTCGATAGAGGCGAGCTGCGATCATGTCCGTGAGAGACTTGAAGCTCCAAATGCGTAGCAAGCCATGCTGTTGTTGTCGGCGGCTTTCGTACAGCTCATAGGTCCGCGCTGCAGAGCGACACCTGGGCGGTGGGTGACCCTTGATTAGATAAAATATTAGTCATCTATCTCCATAACTTAAGATATCTACTCTTAACAACGTCATCATTGAGAGGCTGCGGTCATCCTAATGCCTTAGTTCTATATTATTTATGCATGGCAGCTCAACGATGATATCTCAAGGCCCATATTTAGTAAAGATAAAAATTTCAGCGCCATTCAGTAAGGCGCCCTTTGGAACAGAAGAAAGCAAGGTCAAACAAATATCTCGTAGCAGCTCTATTTAGACCTGAAAATTGCATGCTTCTTTGTTATGCAAGTTGGTATGTACATGTGTGTCTATGCCAACGCCACTATGTGCCCTACAGCACTGCCTCCACATCACCTCTCCAGTTAACAAATGGTATCAATAGAGATCCCGAACCGTACGAGCTGCTGTATCTGTCTAGACACAGATCCAGAGCTGCTGATGCATACCCACTCTACCCAAACCCGGAGAAGCCCTTTTTCCGTGGAGAAGCCATGACGCTAGAATAATAGCTGAAAACGTGTGCAAAGCTCGATATGACTGCAACTTGATGGCGTAATGATCAATATTAACGATCCGTCTTTGCAGGACTGGTATTAAACGTCGTAAAATAATGTCCAAGAATAAGCTTTTATTTATGCTTCATTGACTCAGGAACCTCCTGATGCTTTGCGGATGTGCCCTTTCCACGCCAAGTAGATACAGCGGGGATATCCGCCTTGAAGCGCTGCTCTTCGGTGCCGTACGCACGGGGCGTCAATTTGATCAAGGTGTGAAGTGGCACTTCCATCCATGGACTTTGTTCCTGAGAGGTATTGAGGAAGTATGCATAGATGCAGCGTAAAACAGCCTGATGAGTTACTATGATGACGTTTTCGCTCCGTTCAAGCTCCATGATAATGGGTTCAAGGCGGATGACAACGTCACGATACGATTCTCCACCACGGTAACGGTAGTTGTACTTGTCCTCGTCCCTGGCAGCGAAGTCCTCTGGGTATTTTTGAGCAATCTGCTCGTAGGTCAGGCCGTCACAGACACCGGAGTCAAGCTCGTCGAGAGCCTTCCATTCAAGCTTGTCATAACCAGTTTCGGCAACCAAGTGACGAGCGGTCTGGATAGTGCGCCTAAGAGTTGAAGTCCAGACTGTCAGTTTTGCGCCGGGGGGAACACCGGATTTTCGTAACAGTTCGGGCAATGCACGCGCATAGGCTTCTCCACGTTGGGAAATATTGGCATCGCCGCCTATCTTGCCCTCTAGATTGTATTCAGATTCGCCGTGCTGCCTCTGTTAGAAAGAGCATGGTCTGCGTAGGATACCTAACAACTTACCCGAGAGAGCCATATCGACCGAGGTCTGATATGGAGGTTCTGGATGTAATACACCAGCCGGCTGGATAGATAGTCTTTGATCTGATTGATGATAACCGTAGAGCCAACATTGATGAGCTTGACATAGGTATAATGCTTCTCAGACTCGTCGATTGTTTCGTAAACTTTCTCATAATTACGGATCCGGTTGCGGAAATCTAGAGCGGCCACCTCAGGATCCTGGCCTTTGTAGTCAGGGGACGTCGTCTTGACTTCGAGGATGTTATTCATGATGATGTCTTCATCATCACAACAGGACTCGACAAATAACGTCTCGATGCCTGCAGCATAGCATGACTCGTAGATCCATCGTCTTCTGGCTTTGGTAGAATTTGTGGCGTCCAGAATTGCGACAGTGCCTTTCGATTGTTTGAACCATTTGAGCATATCAGAGACCGCTGCCTCTGCTGCGGCTCGTCTCATTCGTTCTCCCACCGCATTAGATGGGTCAAAGAAATTTGCCTGCGGATGAGGATTGTCCTGCCGACGATAATTTCCTACATTGAAAATCTGTGCAGGGATGCCAACCCAGGCCAAATAACGTAATGCTATAGCAAGTCTTGTCAGCCCCGTAGCAAGGAAAGAAGGTCGAAATAACTATACCTTTGCCGGCAATGAGACTCTTGCCCCTGGCCGGGAGGCCGACCATGACAACACATATCTTGGTGTCATCAGACTGAAAATAAATGCCGTTAGTTTGATGACAATAGAAGCCTCAGCTTCAACGGGAAATTAAGGCAGAACAGTATCAATGCCGATTATCAATAGGAAAGGGAAAGGAAACAGGTAAAAATGCAATGAAGTTGCATTTGGAGCACATGAGATAATGTCACGAATAGGAATTGGAAGATGAAAAGAGGTTATGTAGTGAAGGATCATTACTGGTATAGAGAATCGCATCGTGGTCTGCTTTAACGATTAACTGCAACTTAGGAGGTAGTCGCGTGCCCGGTCTAATACAGCTGCTTGGTCTGATCGTCGCAGCTCCTTGGCCCCCTGATGGACTTCGTATCTAACCAAACAGCCCCCGCAAACTATTTGTGGAGAGCCAACAGAGCTTCGAAAAGGACAATTTTATAGACAGTAGATCATCTAAGATCAACCGTCCTTATAACATCTGAGTAGAGTGGTTTGATATCCGGTAGGGGCTCGTGACTGTCTTTAAATGACGGCAAGCTCTCAACGCAGGCAAGCAATCAAGTGACAGATTGACGGGAAGCCTGAGAAGCTCAAATAACAACTTTTAGTGAGACTCGAGAGAATTATTCGGAGCTCCCGGTAGCCACTTGATCTCCCCGCTGGAGCCCCGCAATTGCCTCCAAGCTCTGGGAGGTGATCCCGAGACCACTTCCTTGGCGAGAAATCCCGAGGTCGCTTGTTGATTTACCCGAGAAGATCAGGTTGTGGGGTGCCTGGAGACCATACGACATCTGGTATAGAGGATGTACCTGCAGGCTGTTGACTGTAACGGACTAGGACCAGGATGTCGTTGATTGAAAAGATGATGACAGCATTCGCGGTGATTCTGCCGGAATGGAGATATCTCGGCCAAAAAAGTGCGATTTGAGACCAGTAGTGGCCACACACCGCCTTTCGGGGAAGAATTAACTATGCTATAAGACCCCCAGACGTTGGGCAATAGCGTGCATCTCAAACTGCGTCGGTCGTGACACCGGCGCTCAATTGCTCTCACGGGGAAGCCAAATCTTTGCGCGAAGAGGGGCGCCGGTGGCGGTGTCTGGATATTCATCCATCGTCTCCCGTCCGTCCGCCCGCGCCAATGATGGTTCCACCGGCTTGATCTCGGTTCGCCATCAGCCCATCCCGGTCTCGTCCAGAATTTCAGTAACATACTCCGAGTCATCGCTCACCGAGCAAGGAGACTGGCCGTTGAGCAGTGTCATGGGGTCACACAGCACATCCGGAGAGACCCCGTCCGTCGTGGGCAGACAGTAAGGGAAATCTGATCCATCTTTCTCTAAATAGGCCACGATGCGATCATGCATGGAGAAAAGTAATAAAGCGTTGTAAATAAATCATCGACCAAAAACCAGAAACGCAGCTTTGAATTGTGTCTAGAAAGATGCAATACAACAATGGCAGAACCTGGCATGAGTGACGATAATGAAAATGGCATGCACACGCAGGCCATCAGAAGGGGAAAAGGCACAGCAAGAGTGCTGCAACAGTACTCACACTTGCAAAGAAGATTTTGTTTGTTGTCTCCCTCCGACCTGAGTCGCCAGAAGACATGATGATTGTCCGGACGGTAGTGAAGGACCTGCACAATCAGGATCGACCAAGGGAACGGCCTTAACTGACCGGTGACAGGTCGGGAAGAGTCAGAAACCAGACCGGCTAGACCTGGAACTCGGACTGCTGCGACAACTCCGACAAGATGAGATCGGTCCGACACGCACAGGGGTTGTTGTTGCTGAGAGTGAAAGATATGGAAGTTTTCTTCATAGTCGGGCCCGTCGATATCAATAGCGTGTGCCGATGCGGTGAAGACGCAACTGCGTTAACGTCACCGCCGCGGGGCCCTTTTCTTTTTCTGCTTTGTGTTGGACAGCCGCAACAGAAAAGAAGCTAACTTGAGCAGATGAACAGCATGGAAACAGACACGCTGCTATCAGACAGATCCGAAGATTTTTCTTCTTTATAAGCATCTTCTGGCCGCCCAGACCTTAATCTCCGTTGCAATGCGGAAAGGGATAGCTGTGCACTCATTTGCTTTCAAGGCTGTCGCAACTAACCAACAGTACAATCATTGATTGACACGAGGACTGAGCAAACATCGAGACACAAACTCAACATCTACGAAAGCTAATCAAGAAAATGTTTGATATGTTCAACGAACCCATCCACATACAAGCTAGGATGGACTGGTGGCAATGAACAATCAAACAAACAAGGCTATATTTGTTGGAACTGATCAAACTTTCGAGTCAGAATACGTTTCCAAGATATGCAACTTGTTTTCAAGTTGGGGTTTCTGATCAGCAAGACCACTAGGAGAATTCTTGTGGCACTCTTCTCTTTCTGTTCTGAGTTGCTATGGTGGCAATTCCAATTGCTGAAACATTCCTTTAAAGCTCACCGCAGTCATACTAACTTTCAGAAAATTTCCTTAAAGACGGTTGAAAGATCAGATCTACGCGTTAGTAATATGGTGCAAGAACTAGATCCACGGCAATAAAGTTGATCTCAATCTTCCTCCTGATGAACTGTGCAGATGACCGGAACCGCATCTATTACAATCCACTGGTCTTTACGAGAGTTTAAAGCCGGTTCCTACCATTCTCCGTTTTAAAATATTGGAGCCTTCTTTCTCTTTACAGTTATCTCCGTCTGTTTTAATTGCGATATCTTAGTCTCACCTAAACTTGCCGTGTTTTAATCCACTTCTAGACAGGCCCACTCTCTACAGTAGATTTCTCTTCCGTTATTTCCCGAGATCAAGCTAGGACAGTCTAGATTTTCGAGAAGAAAAAAGCTGCAGATTAAAGTTTTATATGCCTTAAATTTTTACCCGTTGTATCTGAATTGTGACTAATTGAATCTGTGCTTACTAGAAAAGTACCCAGACTATGCAGCCATCCTGGAGTCGAATCAAATAGGACGCTCTTATTGAGATTTTATTGATGCAAGAACAAGAACAAGTACATCAAGAAGGACGCAATGGGAATACAAAGCAGGTACGGCGTTTTCTCGTGTAGCATCAGTTAACAAGGCTGAGATTGTGCACCCAATGTGGGCGTTTCCTTCAGTCTTGACGAAGCCAGATGAAGACATTAAGTTCTGGGTGCTTGTTTTCCTTTTTGTTTCCCCGCCGATTCTCGGGCCCCGCTAAAGCTGGCAATATGAGTTGTGATGCCGAGGACGGTGAGTCACTGGTATGCTTGTACTTTAAGTCGTGATATCGTCACTATGCTCGTTTATTGTTTAACCCATCTGCGGTGGCCTCCAGAAATGGTCTAAACGGAGGCACGGCCGAGTGCGGCTGAGATTCAGAGAATCTTTTTTTTCTGGACATGGACATCTGCAGTAGAGTTTGTCCTAATTGCTGAAGCATTGGCTTCAAGCTGCTGCTGCAGCTTCACCGGTGGCAGAAGGGAACTCCGTCTCACCAGAAGCCGCCCACTTATTTCTCTCATCTACCTTCACGGACTCGCCTTTGGCCCTTCGGACCTTGAGCTTGCCGCCCCAGGGGCCGTCCTGACCATCTAGTGTGTTCATGGCAGTCTGAGCCTCTTCTGCGGTGGCAAAGTCAACGAAGAGATAGTAGTGATCACCAGGTTCGAATCGCTTAGACAGGTGGGGCGAGATGACCTTGCTGACAGCTTCACTGTTGGGTGTAAGAATAGTGTTCAAAAAGCTCAGAGGAAAGACAGGAGACGTACACGTTGAAGCCGTTGAAGAATTTGCGAATTTCAGCATCCACAACTTGCTGGTTTGACGGTCTGGGAAGTCCTCCGACGTACAGGCGACGACCCTGCTCACTGTAGCCCTTGAAGTGGCTTGAGGCATCGTTTCTCTGCCAGCGGTCGAAAGACGATGGAGCAGCAGTTCTTTCGGTCTGTGGAGATCCATCGCCTCTGGGCAGCGAACGGTCGTTTGATGACTTAGCGACTCCAGGCCTGATCTTAACGGGACGACCAAGCAGGTCCTTTCCGTCCAATTCGGCCATCGCTCGATCAGCTTGTTCCTTGGTTGCCAGCTCGACGAAGCAATAAGAGGGATTCCGGCCAGTGAAGGGGTCAATGGAGATATCGATGCGCTCGCTAGTGACACATTCAGTTGACAGTATATTCCATCAGAGCAGATCATCACACATTTTGTACCCTTCCGTCGGGAAGAGGGTTTCCACATCCTGCGCCTTGGCCATATACGGCATGTTACCGACATATAGACGCCTTCCCTCAGTGATAGACTGTGGGACGTTCGTGCTAGATCTGTTGAATGGCGATCTGGAGCTGGTCGTCTGGTGGATAGGCGATCTCGGACTCTGAGCGCCTGGGCTGTCCTCCGATTTCACACGCCAGTTGGGAGAATTGAAGGCACGGCCTGACGTTCTGACTCCATTCTGGAACGGCGATCTGGGAGCTGTTAACTTGTTAGCAGCTAGAAAAACTCTAGAAGCTCACTAAAGAAGTGGAATATTTAAAGATAAGGTACTCACTCTCGGGCTGGAGTCCGGTACTCTCTGGAACGGTGGCCATCTTGACAGGCTCTACTTTTCTTTGGGACCGATAAACTCTGAGGCACGCGACAAGAAATGAATCTATTTAGTGTTCAGTAGGGAAGATCGAACACCCAACAGAGTAAGGTTTTTTTTTTTTTTTTCAGCATCCAGGAAGACACTGAAATAAAGTAAAATGCGAACAAAGAATGTGACCTGAAACTTCCGATCAATTGGAACCACCACTGGAAGATTTTCGATGTTTGGCGAAATCCTGCGTCATGGTTGGTTCACTTGCCGTCTTTTTGCCCGCCGCTAGCGAATCCCCCGCCCCATACCTATAAAATCTCGCCAATTCTCGACCTTTTTTCTTTTTCTCCCCCACACACTCAGTTTCTCGTATTCGCATGAAAAAATTTGCAAGCTATGGACTGTGCTGTTGTTGATGCTGGATACATACCAAAGCTGGAACCTTCAAGATGAAGCTCTTTCTCATCCGCCACGCCGAGACTGAGCATAATGTGAAGCAAGCATGGTACAGTCTCCGCGGGACTTCGGTTGACCGCAGCTGACAGCAGCCTGTTTGTTTGCAGTGCTGGTGCAACAGACTCGGGTCTAACAAACCACGGAGTCATCCAGATTCAGCGGTTGGCTCAGCATTTCCGTTCTCGCCCAATCAAGTTCACGCGAGTCTTCTCATCAGACCTACAGCGAGCAAAGATGACCGCGGAGGGGATCTGTCAGCAGCAGCTTGGGAATCGTTTACTGGCGCCAATGCAGACTCCCCTTTTACAGGAACAGCACTTTGGGTCACTGGAAGGTGCGAGATGGAATCCAGGTGGCTCATCTTCGAGGAGCACACTCAATGGTGTGGTACCTGGAACGGACCCATCTTACATGGAAGCAGAATCGGATGAATCCATGAGAGCTCGGGCTAATGCCTTCCTCCGTGATTACATCTTGCCACTGTTGCTGGGAAATTCTCTGGAGGAGGAAGTTGTTGCCGTCATTGCTCATGGGATGATCCTTCGCGTGCTTTGGAAGTGCATTGCTGACCTCTTCAATCCGGGTGATGTATACATCAGCCCTGACATCGATACTAGCGGCATACCAGCAGGTTCCCCGCTGATGCCAGTGTGGTCAAATACTGGCGTCATGGAGCTGGATATACAACCGAAGCCTCTGACTGCACCTAGTGGCACTCTGACACAACCAGCTACCGCTATGGCTGTTGGTAGTCCGCTCTCTGGTTGGCAGCTGGTTGTTTTAAGTGTGAATAGCAGATCACATCTTCTCGACCTACGCCGCACTCGTGGTGGTATTGGCAGCGCTACATACGACCAGCGACAACAGACTCTAGATGGCTTTTTTCGTAGCACAGAAGCGCTCTGAGGTGGTCCACGGCAGGCGATAGTCTCGCTGATCGCCAGTCTATATTAGAGGTAAGCCACATCCCAATATATTTTATGCCTTCCTCCCCCTCATTCGATCCCTTTACCATATCCACTGTTATTCCTATGATGAAGCAAGATTTCACACAGACCTGTTCCGAGTTTACAAAACGTGCGGATAGTCAATCGTTCCAACTGCTGTCTGAAAAGAACCCCCTACTTTAACTCTTATCCAACACCATGTCACTTTTGTCCAATTTCAATGCACTGTTTTGACACAAAGTTGACGGAAGAAGATTTTCTATAGGTACTCCAGAGTGCGGCCCTTGTCCTACAAAAGGGCGAGTATGATCAATATTGATCGAAAGTGATATGAAAGGTAGAGCTTTCTAACATGACTAACATAGACATAAGAATAGATCTTATACATTAGCATAGTTAGTTCTAGCGCCGAAATTGATTGTCATCTGATAACATAATGTCCATTCCATATTCGATAATGTACAGACGAAACGTAATACTGATCCAGTAGAGGAGCTCCTCATCCAATGGAGGACCAGAGCCCATACCGTAGAAATGAAAATATATTATGAAAACAACTAGCTCCGAAAAAGATATCATGAACTGACTTGGTGCTTGTGGAATGGATTAACTATTGCACGTGGATAGTTAGCCAGCACAGCATAGAAACGGGTTTCACACCCGTCATATCCTCATCACTGTCGTCTCGTCAATATGGCCAGAGTATCTCCCACATTTTTGGGGCAAGATCCTCCTTGGGTAGTCACCAATCAAGCTAGGCCGCTATCAGTATTTCCGATATCAAAACCATCTTCCTCTTCATATAATATCTCCGGTTTCACCTTCCTACGGAGTATATACCTCTTCAAGAAGTACGGAATCTGACGCAACCCGTACGTGGCATGAATATGAGTAGGCACCGAAAATATCTGATCTAGTTCCTCCAATGTTTTTCCCTTGGTTTCCGGCATGAACATCAGCACCATCCACCATCCAATGATATTCCAACCGGCATACCAGGCAAACGCTCCCTGTGGGGTGAAGGCGTGGAGTAATGAAGGCCAGGTGATGGCGAGTATAAAGTTGAAGAGCCAAGTCGTCGCAGTGGCCAGCGACATACCGTACGAACGGACGTAAAGCGGATAGGCTTCGGCGGAAAAGGTATATGGTACAGGACCTGCACCTGGGGAGTAAACAATTCCAAAGAGGTAGACACCGAGAGCGATGCAGCCCAAACGCGCTTTATAGCTAGAGTCTGGAATCCAGAAACTGAATCCAGTGAAGAACAGTGCCAGGGACATCATGGGGAAGGTTGTCAGAAGGAGATTACGGCGACCGAACGTATCGATCGCATATATGGCCGGGATGGCGAAGATCCAGTTGATCAGGCCCCAGCCAAGAGAAGCTATCAGGGCAGATTTCTGAGAGAAAGCCGCTTGTAGGAATATCTCACCTTGTCGATCAGATGTTAGCTGCACGAAGCCAATGGTTCATTACAATTCGCAAATGCTAAGCTTAGTTGCTTACTAGAGTAATATGCGATGACGTTCACTCCAGAGAACTATGACTGTTAATGACTGCGAGCATAGCACTTCCTAGAAAGGCCCATACCTGCTGCATGAACATAACGATCTCGGAGGCAAGTATTGCCCGTCGATTACGTGGGACTGCGATGAGTTCCACGACTTTATTCTGACCCAGGGTCATCCCTGTTTCCACTTGTAGAAGAGTGTGGATGTAGAACAGGTCCCGCGCAGCTTGGAGTTTACTATATCGCAGTCTACACATCGAGCGGTATGCTTTGTCATAGTGACCCTTGCTCATATGCCAGCGTGGAGACTCCGGGCATATGAAGACAAAGAGACATACTATGACAGCTGGAATCATTGCTGATCCCATCATGAGACGCCAATTGAGACCGATGATACCAGATTTATCAGGAACCTCGAAGAAAGCGAGATCCGCAGCGTATCCAAGCATAATTCCGAATGCAGTCCACATCTGCCATTGCATCACCAGTGCACCTCTAATGGATGGAGGGCTAGTTTCTGCGGCGTAGATCGGTACCGTGGCAGACTTGGGACCAATACCAAGGCCGAGAGCAAAGCGAGCGATGAACATGTGCCACCAACTATTGACGAATCCCTGCCAGAAGCACGCCAAGGCCGAAAAGCAACAAGTGATAAATATTGTCCCTCGTCGGCCAAACCAGTGATTGAAAGGGACGGTAAGCCAGCAACCGATTAGGGAACAACAGAGATAGGGGGCAGCGTTGACAAGGCCAACAAGCCACTCAGATCGAGAATCATCTCCTCCTATACCGAACTGATTCTTATAGAATATTTGAGCTCCATTAACAACAGTCTCATCTAGATGCTGTCAGAGATTCTTGATGTTCCTTTAATTGGTCCGACGGACTCACCCATTCCCTGAACCGCAGCGCTTATCGAGCATATTACGATCACGACATACATCAGCCAGGGCTGAGACCAACGATTGGAAAATTCTTTGCGTAGTTTCTCGAGCTCATCGTTCGTCAACCCTTGGACCTGCCCGAATTTTTCCGGGGCTTGTGCAAGAACGGCGCCAACCTCAAAGGCCCGCATATCTTCTTCGTTTCCCATCTGATGAGCGATGGCGAACTTCATACCGTACTTCCTCAGTACATCATGGCTGTATCCTGCAAGTGGATTGGCAAGTTTCGCATTGATATTGCGCCGGGCACGCTCCGCGGCGGTACCAAAGCTGCGATGGGGAACGAAGGAGTCCCTGCGCTCTGTAGCGTATTCGATATTCTCTGTCTGTCTTCTGTAATTGACGTCCGCTTGCGAATTTAATGACCCTTCAGAAACCATTTTAAATGGGTAAATGGCCCTACTTGGGTCTTTTGGAAGCAACACGGCTAAAGCTGCAGCCACGGGTAAAACAGGAGCGTTCTATTAAGAACTTGTCGAGATGGGATTTCCAATATTCAAGATAACCAGATGTTGCAAAGACATAACAAGGGTAAGCCTTCCTTCAGTGAAATATAATGTGCCAGCCAAGAAAAGCTTGTTGTATGGTATGCAACAAAGGAATATTCATTTGTCAACTGAGGGACATCAGAATACACGTAGAGGGACAGGTAAAGAGATAGAAAAATGACACAACGAAATAAGCCATATGAAACTGCTGAGGTCATACAATTAAGCCTCGTTTAAACCGGCTATCAATGCGCCCCATGAGCAACTGTAAGGAATCGACTTCCCCGCACGGCTTTGCAACGGATATGAGTAAGAGGACAATACGAAGCGTCCACCGCCAAATCATGGTAGCTGACTGCGGGATAATTCGATGTTGGTTAGGCCCTGCCAGCTGATCGACATCGGGCCAAACTGCAAGATACATGATTGGAAGTGGCGCAAGAAGAGGACAAAAGAACCACAATAGGATAGACATCAGCAAAATCAAAGGACGCTCAGTCTTCAACCATAAGAGCACAATGCCTCTATGGAACGGCGAGAGATCAACAACTTACGCATACCGTTGTCCCAAGAGTCTACCTACAAAGAACGTTTGAAGCTGGGGAAAGCATAACCCTTGCTCAACATCCTTCTTCTCTCCGTGTGGGAAAGACACTGATGATTGATGCACGTTGCCTACGCGGCTGGATCGCCCGGAACTCCCACTCTAGCAAGAGCGGAGCGTCTAAAAGAGAGATGCTGCGCCAGAAAGCAAGACAGGGCATACCCATGTTTCTCGCGGGGGTTGTCGGCCGTAAAGCTCATAGGATGCGCCAGCAAAGAAACAACGCATCTATGCGATGATCCTAGTCAAGCTGAGGACAACTAGTTGGCGTCCCCATGGGCGGTCGGGAAATCGGCCCAGATGAAAGGGGATATCATCATAATATTGGAAGCACCACTGTAAGCTTTTTATACTATGGTCACCAACAGTATAGATAAAGTTAAGTAAATAAGTCAAACTGTGGCCTCAATTGTAGAGAGGCTGAGAATTAAGAAGGTAGATCATCATAACACAGCCTTGAATTGGAGTATGAAATGCTAAGAGACAAAGAGGGGGGAGCGAAGATAAAGGAAAACGACAGTATTTGAACAGAAGTTCTTTTCTGGGTCAGAAGCCCACCTGACCTGAATTTAGTCAGGAAGGGCGTTTATTTTGGCTGAGCATGGGTACTCCGTATGGTTGTACAGATCGCTCAGAAAGCACGAATCCAAGTGAAGCGATACTAAATCTCCGCAAATACTCCCCCCAGTGTCGATGATCGTTGACAAAATCACGGATCAAATTTCTTCCTCGATGCGAAACATAACTTGAAAATCCACGAGTAAATTTCCGAATCCTTTGCGACGAGAACCGGCTGACCGTCTCGTTTAGAGAAATCCTCCGGGGATGACCATAGGCTCACCATGTCCCGTTTCAATTCCAGCTACAGGAAATGGCTCTTGAAGTTCATCCCTGGGTCTGGTAATGCGCTGGCTTTCCCAAAATTCCTTCCAGGCCTCTGGAGACTCGTTCCTCAACATTTCCCCGATGGGGTCGATGTAGCCGCGCTTTATCGCCTTCGCTCTGTTCGCGTACTCATCATAGGTTTCAATGTCCCGATTGACAATGTCCCACAGGGAGATGAGAATTCGACAAAGCTCCATTTTTTCATCAGCAAGCTCAACTTCTCTCTGAAGACAGGGCCGTATATTTAAGAATGCCGTATAAATGTAGGCGTCATACAGGTCGAAGAACAGAGCGAGTAGTTCCCTTTCTAATGGAGCTGCCCTGTTAAGGTAACTTTTGACTGATGTCAGTTACCCTACCAAACTCTATCGGTGGTGTCTGGGAATTAACATGAATAGGGGAGGAATTTGTTCAAGGCTTACTTTCTCACTACCTCAACAACACGGCAAAGGATCACATAGGTCGATATGCTGGTATCCTTTGTCACTATGGAAAGAGCATACTCAACTTGTCTGGCATCATTGACATATTCTTGAAGCTTCTTATTTATCGAGAGAAGGTATTCGGTGAGGTGCAAAGCAATATTTGTGGCTCTGATAATCCTCTCCTCGGTGAAGTGCGCTGTGGGATATGTAGGTATGACAGGCGTTGGAAAGAGAAGGATGTTCAGCTGAAGGACCATGTCTGTCATGGCCATGAAGAACTTTCTGGTGCTGTCTCTGAGGTGTGGATGGGCCAGTAACCCTCTGATTTCGTCAACGACTCCTCGCGCTTCATCATTGTTCTCTGCAGTCTCTGCTGCAGTTCTATGAACTGCCTGTGGCTGCTTTGGACTCAAGTGTCTTATTGTGAAAGAGTGTCCCTGTGCTTCCCTGGAAGCCTGGGTGCCATCGTACATAGAGGATGATAGGGTTGCAATTCTGGCATCAATCTCTCGAAAACGAATCACCTCTTCCACGACCTTTGAGATAGCGCGATTATAAGCTTCTTCTTGCTCCTTTATGAGCCGCATATCCACATCTCCACGGTCGTATTCTCCGCACGACTCATAATAGTCAGGAAAAGGCTCAGAATCACCATCTTTCTCAGGAGTTGAATGGCAATGGTCACCGGTCGCTGGCGATTGATTCATCACATTAAACAGACCACGATTCACCTCTTTGGGTTTATGTTCGTCTAGTGTGAGGTTATGTTCATGCATCTCATCTGGTTTGAGCAACTGCTCAGGGGGATCTTTCTCGGGTATCTCCATCCTGAGATCGGAGAATACAATGTGTTTTCAACTTCAAAAATAACGCGATGCAGATATTGTATAAAGCGCGTGTTATCACAATAATGAAAAGCAACGGTGATTATCACGGCATGCACACTTTCACTGAGAAAGCAAGCATTCCAGGGAGACTCAAGTATTGATCGTGATCGCGAGCTCACAAGTGAGGATGCAGTCATACGAAGATATAAGTGAGTGAATAGGGGAGGATTTCTTTCTGAAATGTCCTGTTGTGTTCCTGGGGTCGAAGGACCTAGAAGACTTTCACTTCATTCAGATGTAGAATCGGGCGTCCGCCGCACAACATAATGACCTATGTACATCTGGTCGTATGTCCGTATTACTGGACCTAGACACCAAGGCGTTAGTTATATTTCTACTGTCTTGTTATAGTATATCAACCATAGATTCGAGAAGAATGAAAAGACATGGTTTTGATACGCAATCGATATAGTGGTGGAAGATAACAGAGAACATTGACAGCCCTCAACCGCAACCGTTCTGCAACTAGCAGACCTGATTCGGTATGGATTCAAAGATAAGAAAGGGTGAACAACGATAGTACTTGGTCATAACCCTTGCCCAGGACTGAAATAACCCCCGGAACTCCTTTTGAATACTATACTTAGGAAGGGTCGATCCTCGTGCGCCTAAGGCATCTCACGATCCAGCGAAGGACAGACTTCAACAAATCTTTGTCCATAGAGCCTCCTTCCCACAAGGTCTCTAGGAGGAACAAAAGTTGAAGGAAGCCCCTGACTGAGACACACATATCTTAAGAGGAAGGTATCAGATAGTATTATCCGAGTCCATCTACAAATCGTCGAGGAATCTACTACAGAACAAAGCATGCGAAGTCTAAAGCTTGTGATAATAAGCACTACTTATCAGAGAGAGCGTAGCATGACATTGATTGGCGATCTTCGAAATCCAACTGAAGGGAGGAAAGAAGTCTTATTGTCTACGGGCTGTTTTCGATGCTGAGCGGACGGTGTCATGCTTGGAGAGAGGGGTCATTGCCATATTAAATTCATTCTTAAGAGTAAAAGGTGATAACAACTGAAAGATTATCAGGAGTATTTACCACATCCAGGTCGTAGACGCGCTTACTGACACGTCTCTCGTCACTAAGAGCAACGAGAGTCGCTGAGCGTACCATTAACCGACCAAACAATGGGCCCGGCCCTCCCCCCAGGCTATGTCCACAAGCAGACCTAAGAGAGGATAAGAACAAGACGCCCAAATCCAAGTACTGCTTCCGGAACAACAGACTGGGAGTTAGCGAGGGCATCGGTAGATATTCGCATATTGACTAATTGGCACGTCATTGAAAGGGGCGTGACAACTCAAAGTTGTGCGGTCAGATATATTCATAAATAACTTCCGAGTAGTTGTAGACTCGGTAGAGAAAACTCCATATGCACGTGCAACCATCATTTATCTTTCTCAGAACATTCTTTGCTTGGGGAGGAGCTTAATATGTCATCTTCATCTTCATCGGGCAATGGGACATCCATAACGCGCTCCCCGGCTCTTTGCAGGGTACGTCGACTCCAGGCTCTAACGCCCTTATAAACGGCCTATTGGTTGTCAGTAACAATAAGCTAATAACCCAGGGAGAGACTTACCCAAAGAAAGCTGCAGACACCGATCAAGATTACAGCCCAGCTCATGGAAGCAACTCGATTCCGTCCGGTCGATCTGCCGCCATTGCCGATTATGCCAAGACTGCGTAGTCCACCCCATTGCCAAGGGGACATCGCGAGGAACACTTTGATGAAAGATAGAAACCCTAGAGATACTAAGCCTTTAAGGAAGTGCTCGAGCCAGGAAGCTGTTCCCTGAGCAGGCCAGTTTTCAAGAGCGTCTGATTCCCATAGATCTGCAGCGTAAATCGTCTCCAGCGGTTCAACATAAAGATTTATAATAGGGTCAGCAATAAAGCCTAGCAAGAATACAGTGGACATCAATATTGCCAATGTCAAGCCGATTTGGGTCGCATTACTACTAATCCAGCGAGCCCATCTTACGCGCTCCAGCCGATACTGAAACCCGCAAGTGGGACATTGCCAGTAATTGCGTGTCCCGTAGGCTGGATCCGCATGCCGCCATGAACGCAGACAACCTTCATGGACGTATCTTGAAGAGCCCTTACACTTGCAGGGTCGTAGCAGTCGACCAAGCTCAGGATCAGGAGACTCATATGTCACATGCGGTCTTGACTGGAGAAAACCAGGAAGACTTTCAGAGGGAGGATGCAGTGTGGGAGGCACCGACTCCAAGCAAATGCGACACGTCCTGGGGGCATAATGTCTCTGGGGTCGGGCCTGCGAAGGATCGCTTGATTCATTCATTGTGGAGGCAGCCTTGGGGTTATCCTCAAAGCGCCCGCGCTGTGAAGTCGAAGATATGCCCTCTGGCCACTGGCATAAAGGCTCTTTCCTTGGAGCAGAGAACTCCATTTCCAGTAATATGAGTAAAGACAATCAAGGCGACAGTTATTGCCTCTCAGGAACTACGCATGCCAACGTTATCAGCTGTACATACGGCAGCATAGACATGGCTTGCAGAAAACTCTGCGCACGTAAGAGGAGATAGTGATATAGGAAGGAAGGAAAGAAATCGAAGATCCAGCACGGTTCTTGTGTGTCGGTGGAGGAAGCTCCACGTTGACCATACCGGAAAGGGTCGTTAGCCGCTCGTCTACCGTCAGCGCCCAGGCGCGGCTTGGCATTGCTGGCTACCGCGTCAACGCATTGTCGCCTGTTGCTGTACCTGTCACTGACGGACGGAGCTTCAGCTTCACCTCAACACCTCTCCCCTCGCTGATACTCCCCGCATCTTGATCGATACCCTAAGAATAGTTTTAAAGGTCGTCGAGATCAAGTTACATCTATGGCGGACCGCTACTCCTTTTCCTTGACCACTTTCTCTCCCAGGTTAGAGCTCCCACCGGCATAGCTTGAGTCCTACATGCTAACTAAGAGCTTATAGCGGAAAGCTGGTGCAGATAGGTTCGTCCATTATGAGCTATATATCCTAACTGGGTTTTACTAATCGATGCAGAATATGCTCTCAACGCTGTTAATCAGGGTGTAACCGCTCTGGGCATCAAAGGTATTGCTCGCTCTGTCCATTCTCACTTAGACGGGAGCGGTTGGTAGCTAATGATATTCGACCCTTCCAGCGACAAACGGTGTTGTACTTGCTACAGAAAAGAAATCATCATCACCTCTGATCGATCCTCCCTCTCTTGCTAAAGTTTCATTGATCACACCTGACATTGGCGTGGTTTACTCGGGGATGGGGCCCGACTACCGTGTGCTTGTCGACAAGGCACGTAAGGTTTCTCACACTGGCTACAAGCGAATCTACAACGAATACCCTCCTACACGAATACTAGTTCAGGATGTCGCCCGTGTTGTCCAGGAAGCCACGCAGTCTGGTGGTGTTCGGCCATATGGTGTCAGCTTGCTCATCGCAGGCTGGGATGAAGGTATCGAGCCAGAAACAGGAGAAAAGCAAGTAGAAACAGGCGGCGAAGTCAAGAAAATGTCGGGAAAGACCGGTGGTATCTTGAAGGGTGGACCTAGTCTGTACCAAGTTGACCCGAGTGGAAGCTACTTCCCGTGGAAGGCTACTGCGATCGGAAAGCATGCGACAAGCGCGAAGACTTTCCTCGAAAAGCGGTATACCGAAGGACTGGAGCTTGAAGACGCTATTCATATTGCTCTCCTCACACTGAAAGAAACTATCGAGGGAGAGATGAATGGCGAGACCATCGAAATTGGTAAGGAATCCACCCTCCATGGAAACGCACGAAATCCTTACCGATGAATAGGTATTGTCGGCCCTCCCGCTGATCATTTGCTGGGATATGAAGGTGTTGAGGGAGCAAGAGGACCCCGATTCAGGAAACTGAGCAAAGAGGAGATCGAAGATTATCTGACTAATCTATGATGGATACATATCAACATCGGTGTTCACTAGCCTTATAATGTGATAGTGTCATGAGATCATGCGAGGCGCATTTGAGGAAATGAAAGACGCTCTTGTGTTCTAGATGAAACTTATAATGGACAAGGACAATGTTAAGAGTCGTGTACATTTTGTGTACCACTGGCGGCAGTAGATTATCTGTTTATGCTTCATTATTAAGTGGCGTAGAATTTTTGAGATTAATGATGATCTCGATGGTAGAAATGTGTATACAATGTTTCCCTGTTCACATTTCTAGACGTGAGCGAGTCATCCTAGTATCTGAAAAGAGGTCTTCCAGATGGTGAATTTGATTCAATTTTTTTATCAAATCATGTGAAAAACAAAGACTAATGATAGCATTCATATCCTAAAAGTTGTTAGAGAGTATAGAGTGTGTCTTTATTTCTTTAGCACATAAAATAATAACTCTTGTATTATTAGTGTTATCATTGCTTACGAATAGACCTACTGTAAGTTGAACAGTGTGTCTGAAATCTAAGCATATGATTACCCCACGTTATCCCACCACTACATTCGACCGGGGTTCAACAACTCAGCAGCAAACATACACCCTTCATAATAAATTTTAATGATGGCCATATACTCACATGTCCTCAGGTGTATATTCATATGAATACTACATGAATATCTTACATTTGAATCCCAGGCGCAATTCTACAAAAATCCTTGAAAATGGGTTCAAGATCAGCGAAAAGAGCAAATTCAGAGGACAGCGAGCATCGGCTGGCTCATAAGGAGTCCACGATGCGCAAACCGAGAGCTTACCAGTTAGAGATGTTCGCAGAGGCTCTGCGTCAGAATACAATCGTCGCGGTAAGTAACCTGACTTCCCCCCCCAAAAAACATGGTAAACAAGCCAGCTAACAGACCTTAATCTGGTGCGTAGATGGAGACGGGTAGCGGCAAGACACAGATGTATGCATGTTCGCCAAAGTAGTTTCCCAGTTTTGCCCCAAATCTGCTTACTCCTCATGGCCCTTCTAGTGCTATCCTCCGAATACAAGCAGAGCTCGAACGATGCCCTCAGGACAAGGTGAGAGTCTTCCAGGACGCTACACTTCGGAACGGAACATCATTCACAGGAGACCCAGATGGTTTGGTTTCTTGCTCCCACTGTGGCTCTCGCTACCCAGCAGCACACGTTCATATCAGAACAGTTGCCAGCTTTTCAGACGAGGTTGCTCTCGGGAGGAGACGGCGTTGATCACTGGAGTGATCAGTCGATCTGGGATTCAATCCTCGCAAATATACGCATTGTAGTTTCTACCCCTCAGGTCCTATTAGATGCACGATCAAGAGGATTTGTTCAATTTTCTCGCATAGCTCTTCTTATCTTCGACGAGGGTATATTCTCTGAGCTGGGTCGTCCTTATCACCACCATATGACTAACTCGCTTCAGCTCACCACTGTATGTCTTCAGGTGCGATGAACCAGATCATGCAGAAATTTTATCATCCATTTCGAAACTCTGAAGATCACTTTGAGCTCCCTAGTATTATGGGGCTCACCGCCAGTCCCCTGATGAAAACGTCTGTTAGGTTTCCCCGAAACAGAATGAGTTTCCATGCTTCAAAAGCTTACTGAACGTCAATATCCAGGGAACTCCAGAATAACTTGAACGCGGTCATCAGAAGTCCTACCATTCACAGAGAAGAGCTACTACAACATGTTCATCAGCCTGAGCTGGTAACGGTCACATATCACGTAGACCTATTGCTTTATTCATCAACGCTCCAAGGTCTCCAAAATCTGGTTGCAGAAGCATTGGATAACATTGAGAATGATCCTGAAATACAACGACTACGAAAATCAGATGATCCAAAAGCCAGCCATCGATTACCCGAGCTCCTTTTTTCAGGAAAAACACAATGCCAGAAAGAACTAAAGCGCTTCTTACGCAGTGCCAAGGCCATTCATAGTGACCTTGGCCCTTGGGCGGCTGACCTATTCATTGATGCATGTATCAAAAGATTCTATTCCATCGTTAATGATGGACTTGGAGGTACTGCGCTGGTATACTGGGAGAACGATGAGAAGAAATATATTGCGAGCCTACTCTCTCGACTGGACATCGCTGAGGCGAGACAGTGGGGGGGTGCTCCTGATATATTGTCAGAAAAAGCTAACCTCCTGATTCAAACATTAGCTGAAAGATATTCTCCAGGATTTCGAGCTATAGTCTTCGCCAAAGAGCGGAACGAAGTCGTGATGCTCACGCATCTTCTTTCGGTTCATCCTCTCATGCATAATATTTTCCCTGGGTATTTCGTAGGGAACAGTGGTTACGCTGCTCGCAGATCTAGCCTTTCTGAGTTCATTCATGTCCGGGACCAGAAGGATGCTATCAATGATCTCCGAACAGGAAAGAAGAACGTTCTCGTCGCTACGACAGTACTTGAAGAAGGGATAGACATATCGGCATGCAATCTCGTTATTTGCTATGACACCCCCAGCGACCTAAGGTCGTTCGTTCAGAGGAGAGGAAGAGCTCGGACGCATGACTCTAGATTGATCATGTTCGTCGAAGAAGCTGATCAGCAGGGTGGAGCCCGATGGCGCATGATGGAAGAAGTCATGAAGAAACTATATTCAGATAATGTGCATCGGCTAGAAGAGATATGGGAAAGGGAGAGCACCGAAGAACGGGGATATGAAGCATTCATTGTACCTTCAACAGGGTATGTCAGGACCTTCTCACATCCTACACCATCGTTCTATATTGGCTAATCGAATCAGTGCACGCTTGGATTATGACAACGCGCGTCCATATCTAGAGCACTTTTGCTCTACTCTTTCCTATTCTTACGCGGATAACAGACCTGAATTTATCATGACTTACCGCGGAAATGGTAACCTCGTCAAGGCAATAGTAATCTTACCTGGCTTCCTTGATCCGAGTTTTCGGGAAATCAGTGGCCAAAGCTTATGGACAACTGAACGAGTTGCCAAGAGAGATGCGGCCTTCCAGGCTTATCTTAGACTTTACCATGCCGGTCTCGTCGATGATAACTTAATACCAAAGCACTATGAGAAACGGTTAGACAGATCCGAACAAGGTGACAGTCGGCCAAGCACTGTCCAAGTTGCAGCCTGTTCAAACCCCTGGGTGGATATTGGAAGGCTGTGGACAGCGTCAGAGCCTCCAAGTGTCTTCGAGACAGAAATAGTTTTTTCGCCCGCGGAGTTCGGATTACCGTCTTTAGTGATACTTACACCTGTCTGTCTTCCCGCCGTTCCATCCTTCAAATTATACTGGAATCAAGATGTGACTGTGGTCGTGTCTCTGAAGCCGAAACAGTCCAACATTTCATCAACGGTGATTCAAGACGCAACCGATGCTACATTTCAACTATTACATTCCGCTTTCCCTACTCGAATTGAGAGCAATCGTACAGACTTTCTGGCTCTTTTTGTGCCAAATCTTCCTTCATTGGTCGACTCTCTCAGGCCATGGCTTGATTCCGTCAAAGGCATCCTCAGCGCCCAAGACATAGGGATATCTGACCCCAATGCCTTCAGCCGATTAGGGCTGGCGCGTAATAATGAACGATATAGCCGTCCTTTTATTATAGAGGAAATATTATGGAAGCTGCCGACTCCCAATAAAGAGGACAACTTCGAAGATGAGGAAGTCGATGAAAAGCAACTGCAGCTCCACATTCAAGGACGTGTCCTACCAAAGCGCACTGATTTTCTTCATCCAGTTGCCAGCCACAACGGGGCACCCATCCACCATACTTCCAAACAGTGTGCATTGGCTCGGGCTTGCTCGATTGATCGTCTCCCTGTTGCATACGCGAGAGCTGCACTTTTTATACCGTCGATTATTCATGAGATTGAAATCGCCCTTCTAGCTGAGAGATTGTCCCGTACAATACTCGCGTCCGTTAAGTACGATGACTTATCCCTTATAACCACGGCAATATGTGCATCGGCTGCAAGAGAGAAAACAGACTATCAGCGTCTTGAGTTCTTAGGAGACAGCATTTTGAAATTCAATACTGCTGTCCAAATAACAGCAGCAAATCCACTATGGCACGAAGGTCTTCTGTCTCGTGAAAAAGATAAGCTTGTCTCCAATGCTCGATTATCAAGAGCGGCGCTCAATACAGGACTGAATGAGTTTATTATTACCCGGCCGTTCACAGGGAACAAATGGCGCCCAAGCTACGTTTTGGACATGATCGGACCGGTCACCGCAACGGACGCTCTAAAAGAAAGAGAAGTGTCCACAAAAGTACTTGCTGACGTCGTTGAAGCGCTCATCGGGGCGGCATTCATTGACGATGGCATGACGAAAGCTATTCAGTGTCTTCGCGTGTTTCTCCCCGATTTCGAATGGTGGTCACTAGATGAAAGAATAAGTCAACTGCACGATGCCGTTCCTGAGGAGTCTAAGTCCTTTTCTCACCTGTTGCGAGTGGAACAGCTCATTGGATATACCTTTACTAAAAAGACCCTTCTGGTCGAAGCACTAACACATCCATGCAGCCGAGACGACTATATGTCATACCAGAGGCTAGAATTTTTGGGAGACTCCGTGTTGGATTACATTGTCACGCGAGATCTTTTTAGCTCTGGGGAGATACCTCATACGGAAATGCATGTCATGCGTACTGCATTGGTCAACGCAGACTTCCTAGCATTTCTCTGCTTAGAAGCTTCCCTAGATGAAACTCGTTCCGAAATAACGGATCCGGGCATGACCAATGAAGTCACAAAAGAGACAATCCGGAAAATCTACCTATGGCAATTCATGAGACACTCTGCTTCTTTGGAAATCAAAACAGCGCAGCAGTCCACGTCCACTACGTATCAAGAACTCCGCGAGGAAATCCACAAAGCATTATACAAATCTGCAGCCTATCCTTGGGCGCTTCTGTCACGGCTGGAAGCAGGCAAGTTCTTCTCTGATCTTGTCGAAAGTGTCCTAGGCGCTATATTTGTTGATTCTCATGGTTCCATGGAAGCATGTCATCGTTTTCTTGAAAAGATTGGTCTTTTGCCGTATATGCGACACATCTTGAGCGTGAAAATAGATCTTCTTCATCCGAAAGAAAGGGTCGGTCACGTTGCTCAATCATTACGCGTTCTCTACGACACAAGGAGGGAGCCTGCACCTGACCATGACAATAAGAAAAGATGCAGATGGTTATGTAATCTGAGCGTGGGGGATGAGGTCGTGGTCGAACTGACCGACGGAGTGAATGCCATGGAGGTTGAAACGAGGGCTGCAGCTGCTGCTATTTCCATCCTCAACAGTAGGAGAAATGCAGCTATTGAGACAATATCATGAATAAGGAACTTGCGGACAGGGCTACCTTATGGTTTCTTTCTTGCTGATCACCTTCTGTCGGGCATTAACTCACGTTGGCCCATTCAATAGACGTCCCGACATCTCGAGCCCTTAATTTCTTTTTTTTTCCTTTTTTAATGTGTACGATAATCTCTTTAATGCATTGAGAGCATCATGGTGACAGCCGAGGGACTCTTAGTATTGAACAAGGCGAAGTGTTTCAGAACACCGATTCAGAGACAACATCGTATGACAACGGCTAAACAGGCAACTTTGATGTTAGATCTCGATCTCTTACAACAGACTTTCATGGTTAAGCCTAGCTAGGAAATTCGACAAGATCTCAGCCCGTCGCACCGGGTGCCATGTCCTTGGTAAGCTACTCTAGGGTTCACTGTACGTCAGACGCACAGAGCAACAGGTCCTGCGGATCTTTGTTTCGATTTGGGAATCCCAAAGCCGTGGTACCACAATTGGAATCAGCTTATTTCCGGATTGATGTAATAGATTGTCCGTTGGTGGCTAGATTCCAAGGGAATTCGAGGTCGCGAGAAGTTTCAAGGAGTCAAGGCGAGCACAAGACCCCTGACCCACTCACCATGTGGACAAGTTCCCTCGATCAGGACGAAACAGGGACAGCGCCACGAACAAGATCCTCTAAGGAGAGAAGGGAGTGAATTATTCATCTCTAGGCACGCAATTAATCTTTTGATGTCCCCACAAGGGCAGGGAAGTCCAGGAACTTTGAGATGTCGTCTATCGCAGTTGAGAACGAGCGCCCGTCCTGATGTCTTGCGCGTTCCACACCTTTCATTTCGCGCTATAGCTTTTTTTTTATTTCCTTGGAATGGGCTGTGCACTCCATAAGTCATTCAGCCTTATGAAATAACAGGGAAGAACTCAGCCTCTTTGCTTGAGAAAGACGTCAGACAAAGATGCTGCGGTTACCTTAAGGGGCTTGTCAGAACCTCGCCTCAAATGCTGAAACACTGTATCCGCGGATCCATGCGGCCTCATCCTTGCATACATATCTGCTCTATTCCAAAGAAAAGCCAGTCGACCCCTGCAATGTAGACCCGTGGAAAAGAAAGTCTCCTATTCTTACCGTGAAAGCATTGGTGACTATCCCAGTTTCCGCGAAGCGATCGACGAGCAGCGAAGATCGACGCCGGCCGTTTACCGACGCTCTCGGCAAGCAAGCAACTACGATTGATTTATGATAAACACCATTGCACTCGCCCCTGCCTGGCCCTATCTCTAAACAATGGCGTCAATGAGAGTGCCTGTGGATGGTATTTCAGCAGGGGGAGACGCTTTGCGGCTGATACTGGTGATATTCATCGCTATCGCCTGGTACAATGTAATCGAGCTGATCGCCTTGACACTGTCCACCTTTCGCCAATGGAGAGGACTATATTTCTGGAGTCTTCTTATCGCGTCTCTCCTAGGCGTCATGCCCTATTCCTTGGGGTTTATGCTGAAGTTCTTCAGCAACATCGATACTTTCATATCCATCACGATCCTATCCGTGGGCTGGTGGATGATGGTGACGGGTCAGGCACTCGTCCTATATTCGAGATTACATCTCGTCCTCCGAGATGATTGGATCCTCCGTCGAATCCTCTACATGATCTGCGCGAATGTGGTCTTTCTCCATGTTCCAACTACGGTTCTGACCTACGGCTCCAATATCCCAGACGGGCCACCACTTTTCCCGAGAGCTTACAGGATCATGGAGAAGATCCAAATGACTGGCTTTACAGTTCAAGAAGCGATCATCTCCGGGCTTTATGTCATCGAGAGCGTCAGGCTCCTGCGCATCGGCTCGGGAAAGGAAGATCGCAAGACCATATACCAACTGGTCGGGATCAATATGTTCATAGTCCTCATGGATATTCTCCTCCTCAGCCTTGAATACGCGGATTACTACGCCCTTCAAGTGACGCTCAAGGGGACAATCTACAGTATAAAATTGAAGTTTGAATTCGCGATTCTTGGGAGACTCCTGGAGGTTATTCGACGAGGGTCAGATCCCATCAGGCTCTGCACCTTCAAGAGTCTTGGGGACGCGCCTATCATCGACCATGAGCATCCTTACTCAGACGGAGAATCCGCGACAGACGTCATGACCACTCAGCGGACGAATTCGATTACAGAAAGGGCCCACGTTCCACAAGGAAAACCACTCAGAGCGAAACACCTCTCAACTTGGATAGAGAAACGGCCTACTATCGGGAATCCATCATATTTCAGCAGTATATACTAGTTTTGGCCAGGAAACATTGTATGATAGAATCTCCACGATACGACACGAAATTTGAAGAATCGGGATCAATCTAGTGCTATTTGCACAATATGCGGACAATGTTTACTGCGCACTACTCACAGGAAAGAAATATTGGATCTTAATGATGACGAGGTGCCTGTGAGACTGAGTTGTCGCGATTCACCTTCTAACACGCCATCGAGAGTCGTACAAGGATGTGGACGATGAGATCCTCATGACAGCCGCACTTGCCGAGAATCGCGTTTCTGAGGAGGAATCGATAATCGGACAGCTGGCTGGGTGGACAAGGATAGTGTACAAGGGTAACCCCCTCCGCTGTTTACGCCATCTCGGTTATTGATGGTTGAAAGAAGGGTTAAAAAGCAATGGTTCAGCTACTGATCTCCACTAAACGATCGCATGCAGCAGTGGGGAAAGTTATTGCAGTGCGCACAGGAGCCAACGCTTAACAACCCAGCCAATCCCACCAGCAAGTTGATAATGTCCGATACGGGGTTTTCTGACCTCGAACTCTCCGACACACTTTTGTTAGAGTCTAATGCGGTATAATTTTTGCTCAGAGAGCTTCAATGATGTCCCACGGAGGTCGGTGAGGGTCCGTCGAGAATTGAGCGGTGACCAGATCTACTTTCCAGAGATGCCACTACGACATGAGGCTCTGCGACCCAGTAGATAACGATGCAACTGTGACCATGGGGAGAACCCACGGGTTCAGTTCCGGCGTGTGCTGACGGGATGCCAAATGCGCATACCGGTCTCCGTTCAATTGGCCGTCTAGATTGCCGTCTCTAGACCCGCGCTTTTGTCGAGATGCATATCGACGTGGCCCACTGCGACTTGTCTACGATTGCCAGCGTTCGTCCGACCGACCCCATGATGGTTCGTGGTGCTGTGTGATGATCCTCATCGTCTGTCTGTCAGTGAGATGCACTATGGTTGCTTCCTCATCTCAGCTTCCAGCAGGCATGTCTCAATTATGCTGGCTGGAACAGGCGTCCTCTACTTTTGATGGGCATTTTCTGGATTATGTGCTAGTATGTGACCCTGCCAAATCTGTGATCCTAAGAAATGTATGCTGACCGCGCCCATCTCAGTGGCTCCCTCGAGCTCGAACACTACTACTCAAAGACTGAGGAAATGGAGACACGATCGCTCTGGAGGCCTCATTAATCGCATGACCTCCAGCGATCTTCCCTCCGGAGCTTCATCTACTGTCAGCAAGCAGTCAAGATCCTATCTCTCTTCCGTGAGTGTATTTCAGTCTTCGAATAAGATCGTCGGACCCGGTGCTAGAAGCATGACGAGCTTAAATCGCGTTCCAACTCTCTCGGACGGCTCACTGTCCTGTTCCTTTGAATCCATAAATACAAAGATAGCACCGGAGATTGGGACGACTCGTCTCTTGGAGGATGATGGCACTGGTGTCCTTGTGACTCCCTCGAGCTCACAGTCACGAATTCTTTACCATTGTTTTTTCCACATCCTTGGATGTGAAGAAGAATTCGATGACGTTGAACAATGGAAGGTGCATATTCTGAGTCATTTCAGAATGCATGCACCACCAAACACTGTCCGCTGCCCGATTTGCCGTCAGGTCTTTGTGGGGCAGAATGCCTGGGACTCTATGCTCGACCACATAGTCCAGGCGCATTATCAGAATGGACAGACGCTGGCCATGTATAGGCCGGATTTCGAGCTGATGCGATACCTATATCGTTTAAAGGTTATCACCCAGGCTCAGTTCAAGGCCATAGAATTTCTGCAGCCAGCTAGCCCTACCTACCAGCAGCCTCAAGGTGCCACTCGAGCAAGTATCGGCACTTTTGAGGAACCCCTCTACGCTCCTTACAACCGACGTCGGGAACAGAGGATGCGAGAGCAACGCCGGGGAATCGGCGTCGCATAATCCCCGGGCCATAGATGGGGTTGCTTCCCGTACTCGGAACCGGGATATTATTTGGAGATCTTATATTGCTACTCTATGATACCCAGAGGTTGATCATGTGAATTTATTGGATAAACGGGGAATCTTCTGACCCAGGTGGTCATACCAGTGTTGGTTGCTACGGATGTCTTAACAAGATGTATCAATTCAAATTGTCAAACACGCATTCTACCTGGATTACAAATGTGTACCTTGAAATTTCTTTGACATTCATCTGAGATCTGTTCCTGACTCCATTACACAGACGTAACAAATCCAGAAATTTCTACACACAAATCCTCCAGGATCTGAAATATTATACATAGAGACTACATATTCTGAGTCTAGCTGTTGAATTAAGACGTTGAATTTACTTCAGATGAGTCGGGATGTAAGTGATGACCGACTATCTTAGCTCCGATGGCGGTTGACCCATAAGTAATCGCAATCAAACAGAGCAAACAGATCCCGCGATAGCAGTGATGGGCTGGAGATGTGCTTTCACAGGCTGGTACCTGGCGACAGCCTTTCACATTTCCACCAGGTTTTCTTCTCTACCGGAACCGTGCGCCTCTTTCATTCGGCGTCTTTTCTGATTCTCCATTATCGCATTGCCTCCCAGAATGATAGCGTCATCGCCGTCTTCGCAAACGTAGACCCCACAAAAAGCGCTTCCATCCTGCCCCACGCTTTACGACGCCCTCCTACTGTCACTCTTCACATCAGGAGATGGAAAGGCTTTCAATCCATGACAACATTGCTGTGGCCCAGCAGGCCAATGTAAACCAGGGTCAACCGCCCCAGAATGCACCACCCATCCCACCTCCATCGGGCCCCATGATGCCGCAGGGTCCTCCGCAATTACCTCCACAGATGTTCACGACTGCAGCACAATTGTTGGACTTGACAGATAGTGAGTATCTGTACCCCTGTGAGCAATTCATGGCAGGGAAATTACCAGGCCTCCTTAACTGGTCAATGGCCTGTACCGGGATCCAATCCACTAGACTTAGAGAAGTCGCTGCTATGGAGTCTTTATAGCGCTTCAGGAGCTGACTGGACTCTTTAATTCTCAGAGAAACTTGTTATAGTCCTTCGAGATGGAAGAAAGTTGATTGGTGTTCTGAGGAGTTGGGATCAATTCGGTATGTCTCTTACAACCCGCTCCCACCACGTAAGATACTAACACACTGCTTTCCAATAGCAAATCTCGTTCTCCAAGACACAATCGAACGTATCTACGCCGGAAATCTCTTTGCTGATATTCCTCGGGGAATCTACCTTGTTCGAGGAGAAAACGTTTTGCTTCTGGGCGAAATCGTACGACTACCCCGCTTATCGCATTCCGCAGCTTCGATCGCTGTGCCCTTGAAGCATCTTATACTGATATTTGTCGTTTGTGCAGGACCTAGACAAGGAAGACGACATCCCGCCAAACTGGACAAAGGCGCCGGTTCAGGAAGTTTTCGAGCTCAAGAAGAGAGAGGACAACGAGCGAAAACAGCGCGATAAGGGACGCAACAAGCAGTTGCAAACCCTAGGCTTCGAGCCCGAACACAGCGGTGAGATCATTTTCTAAAATTTAGACGTCACAGCTCGGGCAGCATACCATTGCAGTGGTGAGCAGCACTAGCTTTTTGGCAGAGGTGTGGTGAATACCTTTAGATGCTTAGGCTCGGGGCGATTTGATGCCTCGACATATGGCCATTCACTTGACGGACGAAAAAAATTAGTGGAAGTAAGAGACACTTGGTCTCGTCATGATGGATTCACCGTTGAAACGAACGTGCTGCTGTTACCTCTTTTCATCTGCTCTGTCGGTTTTCGGGACCCCATATTTCAAGGGTCTATGAGGGAGGATCCAGGCGTTGCAGAATATTGTGAAATGCTTCGACCTGGTGGTGAATTTGGCACTCGAACATAGCCATTCATGATCCTTCACAACACAAGCACAGCAATATCTTCGTAGGGATCAAAGAGACTAGCTGTCGAATGTATGAAATGATCTCTCTCAAGAAAGTACTGTAGGATTTTCTCTTTTCGTAGTAGCACAATCAGTTTCACACATACAAGCAATACATCAATAGACATCCCTTTATTGTTTTCATCTCAAAAACATCGACTGACAACCTCACTATGGTTCTTTAGAGCTGGGGATTTGGTACTTCTGATTGGCGGGGGAGAGGCTGCTATCGATAGGGCCCGCCAAGACTTTTTGTAGTTTTTCAAAAAATTACTTACTCTTGTCGGACCACCAAAAAAAATATCTCCATCTGCTGCCCCGCGCCCTGACGGACTTCTCGAGCAGCTTGCAAGTCGATCGCAATCATGGCGACCCTTGCGGAGAAGCTCGAAAAGATCAAGTCGCCCAAGCTGCAGAATCAGCAGCATGTGAGTCTCATGAAATCCCGTCGACAGCCGTTTTCCGCCATAAGCTGACCGTACTTAGACCGCTGTAGTGCTCTCCGCAGTCGAAGATACTCTACGCGACCAGAAAACAGATTTCTCGCCCACCGCGTATTTTGCAGCGCTGCTCGCCCTGCTCACACAATCGCTCTCGACTACACAAGGAATCGTTAATAAGGACTTGGCTACCTCCGTGGTTTACTTGCTCGACTTGACCGCCGACTATGTCCCCGCACCTCTCCTCCGCTCGAAGTTTGCGCAGATTCTTACCAACCTTGCGCCAGCACTGACGCTTCCCGATGTCGAAGCTCCGTTGCTGAGACCGTCAATCGGTATTCTCGAGTCGCTATTGATCGCGCAGGATGCGGCCGCATGGAATCTGCCGCAGACACAGATTGGGCCGCGCCGGGCTATGATCGGACTGCTCAACTTGGCTATTGATCACCGTCCAAAGGTACGGAAGCGCGCTCAGGAGGCGTTGACGAAGGTTCTGAAGACACCTCCCCCGAGTCCGTCCCTGGATCATCCGGCTGCGGACATGTGCGCGGAGAGCGCGCTGAGAACATTGAGTGAAAACGCAACTGCCGCTGCAAAGGCGAAGAAGGGACGCCATGGACAGCACAAGGATAACCATGAACCGGCGGTCATTCATTCTCTTCAGTTGGTGAAGACTCTCGCGTCTGCATCGGGTGGCTGGCCGAGCAAGAAGATTGAGCCTTTGTGTGAACTGCTTATGAATGTCTCCCGATCCAGCAACGAATTCCTTACCATGGGCGCTTTCGAAGTCTTCGAGGTCATCTTTGAGGGAATGGCGGACGACTTCTCTTCGTCGAAACTGCCCCGGCTCTTAGAGGCGATCTCAGAACTTAAGCCCGCCCAGAACGATTCGCAGCTGCTTCCGCCATGGATCGCGGTTTTGTCTAGAGGTTACGATGTCGCCGCACAGATCGATCCTGACGAGACTTTTTCCAAGCTCCCGGAGTTGTTCGATCTGGTTTCCGCTTTCCTCGCATCTCCTTCCCGCAACATTAGGATCTCTGCTTCGGAGTGTCTTATTTCGTTTCTGGCCAATTGCGTCCCTGACAGTGTGATCTTGGAACCCTCCGTCTACGACGAAAAGATTCTCGAGAAGCTGGCTAAGTTGGCCACCGATCTTCTGTCGCTGAAATATCAGGCCGCGTGGGCTGAGGTTTTCAATGTCTGTTCGGCGATGTTCGATGCTTTCAAGTGGAGATCCTCTCCCCTGCTCACTGACATCGTCAAGACGATTGGAGAATTGCGAGGAAACGAATCTTTCCATGGAAAGAAACAGGCCGACCAAGTGTTGGGAAGAGCCATATATGCAATGGGCCCTGCTGCCGTTCTGGAAGTTCTGCCTCTGAATATCACCCAACAGAAGCCGGGTCAGCCTGGCCGTGTTTGGCTTCTTCCTATCCTCAGAGACCATGTGTCCAACACAAACCTTGCCCATTTCCGCTCGGAGTTTGTTCCTCTTAGTGAGGCGCTTTACCAGAGGGTTCTGGACTACGGAGCAGCAGAGAAGACTGTTGAAGTGAAGATCTTCGAGACGCTCGTTCAGCAGACCTGGGCTATTCTGCCCGGATACTGCGAGCTGTCTCTGGACCTACTGAGCTCCTTCGATCAGAGTTTTGCGGAGCTACTTTCCAATGTTCTATACAAGCAGACGGAGCTCCGCGTCGAAGTCTGCAAGGCTCTGCAGAACCTCGTTGAATCGAACCAGGCAATTCTGTCTCTAGACACTGAAGGAGATGACTTGATTCTTCAGAGAAGAATCTCAAAGGATGCGGCAAAGAAGAATATTGCCCATCTGGCAACATTCGCAAACAACTTGCTGGCAGTGCTATTCAATGTGTACAGCCAGACCTTGCCGCATTACAGAGGTTACATCCTGCAATGTATCAATGCTTATCTGAGCATTACTCCCGAGCCGGTCAGTATAACAAATATTAAGAAATCATTTCTAACAGAAGGCTAATTTTTGGACAGGAGCTCAACGAGACCTTTTCTCGCGTCACCTCTATGCTTGAATCTTCTCTTCCTGCGGAGGAGGTGGCCGCCAAGCAGGGTAACCAGCAGGGTGGAGCCGGTGATAAGATGCCACCTACTTCTCACACCCTGATCGATCTCGTCATCGCGATGTCGATCTATCTGCCTCGTTCGAGTTTCGCGAGTCTCTTCTCTCTGGCCGCCGTCATTCTCAACAATCAGTCCTCAGATCCGCAGTTGATCAAGAAGGCTTACAAACTGATCCCACGTCTGGCGTCGACGGAAACAGGACTAGCGGCACTCCGCGAAAGGAGCGCAGAGCTTCAATTGCTCATTCTCTCTACCGCAGACAAGACGCCGTCTCCAGCACGCAGGGACCGTCTCCTTGCGATTCACGAACTCGTCACACATCTTCCAACCTCCGATCTACACTTTATCCCATCTGTGCTCTCAGAGGTGGTTCTTGGCTGCAAGGAGAGCAATGAGAAAGCAAGAGTTGCATCCTTTGACCTTTTGATACATCTTGCAAAGAGAATCATTGATCCAGAGCGTAACCCGCCTGGTACCAAGATTCGCAACTCTCTGGTGCCTCATATGCCTAATGACGCGCCAGATGCTCCAGCAACGATTGAGGAGTTCTTCACCATGGTCTCAGCTGGTCTGGCCGGTAGTTCTCCGCACATGGTTGCAGCATCTGTCACAGCGCTCTCGCGCCTCTTTTTTGACTTTCACACTCAGCTCGCACCCGAGATGCAAGCGGATCTTGTACAGACTGTCGATCTCTTCCTCACAAGCAACAACCGTGAAATCGTCAGATCTGTTCTAGGCTTTGTGAAGGTGGTTGTTGTCGTCCTACCCGATGACTTGCTCCGTCCGCGTCTCGATTCCCTGGTCCCTAACCTCATGGTGTGGAGCAAGGAGCACAACGGTCGTCTGAGAGTCAAGGTGAAGGGTATCCTTGACCGTCTGATCCGTAAATTCGGTGCACCATTGATGGAGACAGTGGTTGGCGAATCGGATCGCAAGCTTGTTGTCAACATCAGAAAGGAACGCGAGAGGAAGAAGAGAAAGAAGAAGCAGGCCAACGAAGCCGGTGAAGACGAAGAGGAAGAAGGTAACGGCGGCAGAGTCTTCAACAACGCCTTCGACAGAGCTGTCTACGGATCTGATCTGTCGGACGAGTCCGACTTCGACGACGATGCAAGCCAGATTGCCATCGATGAGGAAGGAAACACACGGGTCAAGCGCTCCGGCAAAGCCAAGGGCGGTAAACAGGGAGAACAGTACATCCGTGAGCTGTCTCCTGAAGATAACCCTCTCGATCTGCTTGCTCCCAATGCCCTCGCCAATATTTCCACTACGAAACCCAGCGTCCGCTTCCTCAACGCCGGCCCTGGCGCCAAGAAGAAGCGCTCCGCTAAGGTCGACGTTGACGGTAAACTTATCATCGGTGGCAACGACGATGATCTCGACATCGTGATGAGCGGCGGCGCCGACGGTGGTGCGAAGCAGGGAGGGAGCAGCATCAACGCCTACCTCGCAGCCGTCAGCGGACCAGACGCCATCCGTCGTGGCCAGAAGGGTCGTCTGAAGATCTCCCAGCGGAGAGCCAAGGACGACGAAATGGAAGTGGATGACGATGATGACAACACCGGCGGCATCTCGAATGAAGACATCCGCGCAGCCAAGGGCGCCAATCCGAACGGTCGCCGTGGTCTAGGAATGCCCAAGCAACACGGCACCCCCGGCGGCAGAGTGGAAAAGCGAAAAGGCGGACCCAACAGAAGTGGAAGGGGAGCCATCCGGACTGGAAGGAGGAGATGATTTTCAATCTTCACATACACTGATGGAAATTCAAGTAATCGGTCGGAAAAAATTTTTTACTCCTGGGTGTTTTCATGTGGTTTTTATTAGAATTCCTCTTTTCCTATTCGTTGAGAATGGTCCGATCTCACCATATCCCACTGAATGTTGTCGGGAGTTAGGTATGATATTCAAATGTAACGAATCAAGTTTTCCCTAAGGGAAGAAAAGTTCCACCTATTCCTGCATTGCTTGCTAGCATTTCCTCAATCAAGTCTGATGTTCTCTTTCCGTATACCCTTTCCTGAAACAATAGGACAGAATGACTTAAAATAAAAAGAAATAAATAAATAACACACAAATATCCTCCATCTTACTACATAATATTAACCATGACATTTTCTCGACTTTCAAGTTCGTCTCTACCCGAAATCGCTGTTCAATTTACGCCGTCAGCGCACAGCTTACCTGCGTAAGTACCTAGACTTTCATTTCTTACTCCGTCGGTCCAATCGTCGGTCAGACGGCGAACGAGGTTGACGAGCGAAGCTGTTTGGAGGGTATATCGCAATGGCTAGGCCGTGAATCTACGTTTCAGTTAGTCATACATTTTAGTGTTGCTGCTTTTCACAGAGACAAATACCTTCTGCTTGTGGAGGATTCGGATCCCATATTTTGGCACGTTATTTAGCTAGGAAGACAGATGGGGCAATATTTACTGTCAATAGGGTATCTATTTGCAACAACTATGAAATCAATCAAGTACAGTACTATCTCTGTTTTGGTCCCAATATAGACATATCGTGAGGGAGGATTGGAATTATAGCCATCGAAGAAGGGAAAAAAAGGGGAGGAGAAGATAAAAAAAACATCAACAGGTATCATCGGAGAATCCAAAGCACACTATTTCGTAAAAGCCCCCAACCCGAGCGGAGATAGGAATATCCGTTTCCATCCCGAGTGAATCATCAGAAAAAAACAATCCATAGCCTCAAATTACGCCAGCCATTACCATGCTCGGTCGTGAAAGAGAAAATCAGAATGGAAGATCGCATGGCCATCCACAAATCGAGAGATTTTGCTCTTAGAGTAGCAGTGGCTGCCGCAAGCCACGCATTGATGTTGTGGGAGAAAAGGGGTATAAATGGTAGATATCTTTATATCATGGTTCAAGAGCAGCAAGGCGGCATGCTATGTTGTATATGTTGCACCTCATCGTGCTTTTCTAGCCCTGTTAAGCCACTTGCGCCACCAATTGGCAACGCCTAGGACAGCCGCGCGACCGTCGTCTCTGCGTTCGGTTCCGTCCGGGTTGCCCATCATCATAGCGAAGACCCAGAAGAACGCAGCGGTCCACGCTGCAAGCAGGAGACCAAGACTCAGGAAAGGAGCAAGGAGTAGGACATATAGGAGTTTCACAGCGGAGTAGGAATCGGTTAACGACAAAGGAGTAGATCGATATGGATCGTTCTCTTCCCAGCGCGAAGGGACACCCTGAGAAGACCGTCGACGATGTCCTGACTTACTGGACTGCACGAGTCGCTCCTGAAAGTGGAGAACAGGTGCCAACAATTGACAGAGCTGTGTGGAAAAAGATGTAGACCGAAAGAATGATGCTGGAGGGCACAGTCGGAAAGGAGAGAATAACACGACGAACAGTAGGCTGAACATCGCGTATATGCAGGTACAGAGTGAGACTATAGGTATAGAGGTCGACATGTGGAGCTAATTACCTCGCATTAGTTCCAAGGATGATATATATGACTTGCGAACGAGCAGCCCCTGGACGATGGAGGCTCTACGAGCATTGAGAGATGCTAGATACAAAAACCAGGACCTTGTACTCACCAGAAGTAATAATGCACTTTGGTTTCCATCTGATTTCACTGACTCCTCCTCCTCGATTCCAGCATATACTGATACTCGACTTTGTACACGGGGCTCGTTATATCGATTGTTCTCTCCAGATACATAGGATGGCTGGTCCCCCCAACTTGAACGGTTGCCATTCTCCTTCTGAGCGCATCCATTGCGGCTAGAGATCAAATTCGATATCGAGCCCTCTACCGCACGGGGCGAAAGCATGAACGGTGCTGCGGGGACGTCGGGATGTCCCGGTGTAGGTTGAATCGGCTCCGCGAAGACCTTCCCAGAGGGATAAGACTCTCGTGACGACTCTGACAAGCTGGACGGGGCCTCCGGAGAGGAGGCCTGGGATGCGGGGCTCCGATAAGCAGTGTACGATTCTGTAAAGGGCAGCTGGTGTTGCTTCGACGGGATATAGGCCGCCGAGGGACTCGAGGGACAGGTTTCTTGAGGATCCACAGTGACCAACCGGTCCTGCCACTGATAGTAGGCGGGTGAATATGTCATTTCCTGGTGCGCCATTCTCCAACCAGCCCAGTCCCTTATCCGACGGGCGTTAAATTCGAGAGAGGGCCGTCCGTAGTCGAGAGGAACGATCGGCTAGCCCTCAGAACCACGAGCCGGACGGTTCTAGGGAGCCACGAAAGATCAAGAACTATTCCAGGAGAACGGACGAATGCTTAAGCCATTGCTGAGTGCGTAAGCGGCATGATCGAGGCATCCGGGGACATGCCAGTGGGAGGAAGGGGGGTCCAAAACCACCAGAGGGGCGGAGGTCAGGGAGTCTTATATGATCCTGGAGCAGAAGAAAGCGGGAACAGCGGACCCGAGGTAGGAGACACATCAATCGGACGGCGGAGACGCCAGAAGGAGAGAATTCGAAGCACAAAACGACGCTGGTAGCGGAGGGAGCGGTTCCTGTCCATCCACGCCAAGACGCCCAGAGGCCGAGCCCTTGGCATCGCGATGGTCGTTCTCACAGGGTAATGAAACGCGCTGTATGGCGTCCTGGGCATGTCGAGACGCCAGGTGGAGGCAGAGACAAGATGCCATCATGTCGGATTCGATCCTGAACCGCAGCAGTGGTTGGCGTTGAGTATCCCAACTGCCCTTTGACCTGATGAACTCGCACGAGGAACATCGACGACTGATGGTTTGCAGTTCCAGCACAGACCGCCGTGAGGGACATCCGTATTGTAAACCGGTAACGGACTGACCGTATCGTACGCCAAGGAGCTCTTCACCATGCCAAGTATTGGCGGGGCTGGGCAGCATCTTAGCAGGCTGTGATAGGCCACATCCAGGTCCGGTCCAGGTCAGGCGTCGTCTGGTCACTCTGGTCCCCTTGGCGGTATCAGAGTTGATCTGCAATGATACGGTATGTTACCGTACTCGGTTATTGCCTAACAAGAGGTCGCATCTCCCTTCTCTTGTTTCATCGTCTAGTCTTCTGAAATTAATTATTTTGTTTCAAGTCATTCAATATCATGCTTGGTTCTATTTATTATTATAGCTACCCGCTTCATCTTGCAGGAAGCGTTGCAGAAACAGCACGACATCACCATCTGCTTCTTCCCGGCCTCCTCGCATGCCGAGAGTCGCCCAGCCCTACCATTGTCTCGGCATTTCCTACTATCTTTTGGATCTTCACCCGATTCCACGGGCCTTCTCCAATTCCGAAGCGCCTGGCCGCCACGTAGGCGGGAATAGCGTCTAGTTTTTGCGCCGTCGTGGCTCGTAATGATGACAGCGCGCTCGGCCAACAATCCCGCCTGAGATCGACTTGGGCCTAGGTTGATGTCGGAACTCTCTTTTTTCTTGGAGATTATTGAAATATAGAATAGACACCGTTTCACTGGTCCAGTGCAAGGGGCAGTACTTTTGTCCGTCCTTGGCAGAGGCCTCAACAGGGGAGGATTATTTCCGAGCACGGCTCGTACACCATAGGCTGATCTTGGCACAGGTCTTGCTCATCGCAAGCGGATAGTCGAGAAGTTGATCGGAGCTCTCCGCCGAGCATCTGGACTACTTGCGCCGCATAGAGTCCCAGTAAGAAACATCGGAGTCAGCGGAAAGGTATCTTGGCGATGAGTGCCATGAAATATCTCCTCGCATTTTTCAGCCGCCTTCTTCTTGATCAATCTCTTGGTACATTGGCAAATGGTCTCATGATTTTCGTATTGCTCCTTAGCCGTTCTTAGTGGTTCTTGGAGCATGCATTTCGTAAGGGAGAGCCCAGCTTTCGATGAAGACTTTTTTCCTGGAAGTAGTGAGGTCACCAATATCTGATACATTCTCGTGTTCGCCATGCCGTCAGTACTTGGCTCGGGATACTCCGCGAATGGCGTGGCCCGCAGAATTCCTTTTCCTCGAAACTTTCTTTATCAGATAGAATGCGTCTATTGGGCGATCAATTCATTCATAGAGGTGTCTTATCTGATACATTAATAGACCGCACATTTAGATATGGTATATGCTCTCGGATCATTAACTAAATATTGACTCTATAGACTTGGCATATTTCCGCAGCCCCCCTATACACTCAGAATACTAACAGCCACCGGATCTCTGCCAGAGTCGCCAGATTGCGCATTAAAAACACAATTATAAGTATTTTCCATTCTGTGATACCACGACACATTCTTTTCCCTGCACGGTTGATGAGTTGATTGAAGGTAGAGAAGCCCCTTCTCAAAGCTCCATATCCCTATTCCCAGCCTCCACTATGACTGTTAACTCGTGTGCAATGCGTACAATCCATAACCAAATGTAATAGCCATAACCTAGACTTGAGAATTAATTCAGCCATATTAAGAAACAAGCATAATGCCGTTGATGAAAGAGCAAGTTCTCCCTGCAGATAATGATGACTTCCTATCTTTGAACAGATTCCTATATTGTTTAATTATGTAAACCACCCTCCCTTTATCTCTCTCTATGTATGTCTAAACTATGTCTTTGCTATCCTATTATCTTTAAAATTCAACCTCACATCTAATTCCATGAATAACCTCCAATAACTATCTTTCATATCACCCCAAAGCATCACAACACATATATCTCTCCCCTTAAATACACCCCCTGAATACCGTATTACATTTTCCATACCCCGCATTCAATGGTCAATCCTGGAGCACGCTATCAATTTCCCCAGATGGAAAATAGATCCCAGAGTACGGGTATTTTCTTTAAGATACGGCGTGGCTCACGCTTGGCATTAGTCATATTTTCAAAGTATCAGACCGCTACTGAGGGGAAAGGTCGATTTCTGATTATGGGATTGGATGAGTTTCTGCGATTATGGTACTGATTATTGATGGTGATTTTCTTATTGGGTTTTCATTTTATCCAAGTTCTCCTTGTGATATGTTTAGGGTTACGTTCCTAGTTGGGTGTGATGAGAATATATATTGGACGCTAGGTAGTTTATTATATTTTCAGTAAGAGCTAATTTGATTCTTGTTGCATAATCAGCACTTTTTTTATGCCTGAGGTCTAAATATAAGCGGCTTGGTTCCCCCACATGTCTACACTCACGAATGAGTTGGTCAATTTGGGTTATTTGATTCCATATGCGACATCCCTCCTGTGCCGCCATCTTCGATAACGCCCTCATCGTGATCTTAGAGAAACCAGCGGAGAGTTCTGGTAGTGATGATTTCTGCTATTTCAGCCGTAGTGTATCCAGTAAGTATGTAGTGTATTTTGTTCGCATTTTGAGATATCTCGTGCAAGGGATTTTGGAGGTGAAATAGATGTATCTATCGGGAAAGGAGTGCTTATTCGAAGATGAAGAAGGATTGGTGATAACGGTCTAATAACAGATAGATATACATATATATATAACTTACTATCTCAAACGGTATCCATTGTCTTAATGACATCTCTCATTCCTACTTCTTGAACTCAACTTGTGTTTCTGGCAAAAGGATACAATGATAAGACGGCTGCCGGAAGCTTGGTATATTCCCATGTTCCAGCAAATCGTGAAGCGACCTATTATACACCGTTCGATTACAATGCAGTGTCTAATCTACGAGACGATACCTTTCCAGTAGTAGTTAATTTTGCATCCCATCTTGCATGGCACATTCCCTTGGACTCAAACCATCTTAACTACGGCACCGACTGCAGCTTACATAACGAGGCATTAAGATGACCACCTGATCTCGCACTCCTCATCATCACGCGGGGAAGAAGGCCCGGGCACTGCTACTACTACCCGATGGATTTTCTTATTTTCCACGGAGTAAATGGTATCATTGATGCCTTATAGTAAGTTAGTTCTGAAACGATCAAGGGGAAATAGGAGCGCAGCGAGCTATTTGATAGCTACACATGCTGTTGCCTAATAGGGACGAGCTAGATGACATTATAGCACACAGCTATCTAGCACATAGCCATCATCTAGATACATGAATCGATATCCTTCCCCTAGATACAGGAAAAGGGGTTGAACTTAGTGGTGTTGCTAAGCGGCTAGCACTCACGTGATTCCGCATATTTCCATATCAAGTTCTATTCTGGGGTACCTGTACCTGAACTGGTCCCCGTTAAGACATACGGACGTCTATTATTGCGATGACTGCGGCTCTAGCCGCAAGCGAAGAAAGTATGGGTAGCATTGTATTGGCGTGTGCATGGGCATGTGCCGGAGATATTATCACTAGTGCTTTTTATCGCTAGCAGAGAAGGGGATGTCGGTTAGGTATCTAGCGTATTCTATCCAGATGCGTGGCAGAGGCGCAAAGTGGGGAGGGAATGAGGAACGTGGTAGGTATTATTGGATCTGCTCTCCGGGGAGATGAGACGCTGCAGAGGATAAAATAATAGTCGAAGAGAATGTGTTCATGCCCAACTGAGCATACCCTGCTGAGTCACGGGATGCATGTACAAACAAGGTCTGGTCTGGGGTTCGGGAGACGATACCTTCGACGGCAATAGACTTTAGGTAGTTCCGATTCTGGAAGGATTAAGTGGCTTTAGTGACTTTCTACTAAGTTTCCGTGTGACTCCTCACTGGCGTTTTGAACCAGGATGGTGGTGCCCGGAAAAACGCCGAGACGCAAGCCCCGGCACCCAAAATTCTAAGAACAGAAGGGAAGGTTCAACAAAGTGTGTAAAAAAAAAAAGAAAAGAGTACAGTAGTGTCTCGACAGGGCCCAGACGGGCCAGCTGCCACTGCCAGAAAAGGGAGGGCGTGCCTCGCGGGGAATTAAGCGATTATCGGCGCAGCCAACAGGGAACGCGTTCGTCAGCCTTCCTGCGTGTCTGGTGGAGTCGCCCGAGGGAAGGACCCACGAGCCTCACACAGAGCTTAGAGAAGCGTCCTCAAGGGAAGCTGGTAAGCTCAGCGCTTGCTCCCGTTTTTTTCCCTTTCCCCCTTGTGCTGCAGCCGAGTTGTGTAAGATGCAGGACGATAATATGCAGTGCGCCCATGCCAGTCGAAAGACATGCAGCCCGCAGCACAACCTTTTGTTCGCTTTTGGACTGGCTGCACGGACCAGATCGTGAGCGGTAGGATTACGGTCATACCCTGCTATCTAGAGGAGAGATCGGAGGGGTGTAAGAAGTTCCCCAGACGATAAATAGCACCCGGCCACGCGCCTTTCTCTTTCAGGTTGATGAGACGAGAGGGCTTCCGACTTGTCATTCCCGATCCCTGGAGAGAAGTCCCGGCGCTGGTCCTCCTGATACGTCTCTATTGCGTTTCTTTATGGCAGGGTACCAGCGTGATGATACTCCATATGTTGGGGGCGAGAACAGCTGCCTGCGAATCAATGAGCACCTAGGGGGCCGAGTTATCACCCTTATAGGGAATGTGCCTGGGTCAGTAGTACTGTACTCTGTAATTAGATGGCAAACGCCACTTCAGGACCAAACAAAAAGGTCTGTGTGTCCTGCACAATGCAGGCGGCAATGCACCGGGTGCGTCAGATGGTTACCCACACAGCGAGGAGGGATTAGGATCTGGCGCTCTATCTGAAACAAGTTTTTGGAGGGGAATTAAGGCGAACGGTCCTGGCCACCCTTTCACTCATGACACCTACACTATGCGCTACTTCACCCGGGGCGGTCTATTTAGCCGTGGCACTAACTACCAGATAGGCTCAGTCATCTGTAGGTACCTCGTAGTATAGTAAGCTTACATAGGTATCTTTTCCCTGACTCGACCGAATCATCTAGCGTTGCTAACCACACTTGGTCCTTTCGAGACAGGCCGTGGAATGCTACCCCGCCCCATCTAGTCGTACTACAGAACCCGAGATCGTTGTGGAATGAATGGGCGGTCGGACGGATTGCAGCGTGGCGCTCTCGCGATCGTCATAAGCGACCAGCATACCACGGGTCATACGGAGCACGCTGAGGAATGGGAACCGGTAGCTTCCTGATGCTCCAGACTCTGCAACGTTGGCCTATGCAGAGAGCTTCCAAGGAGAATCTTGCCAGTTCCATGGAGAAGCATTGTGTCTTCTAAATCGGTCATTATTACGGTAGATCTTCCATGAACCCGACGTAACGGAGAGAAGATCCAAACCATGGTTATCTCGTGTGGAGACGGAATGTCGGCTCCACGAGCTTTCAGGACGGAAAAGGAAAAAACGATCCCGATCACACAACGTGTTCGGATATCAGACACCGTACGCAGGACAAGGAAACAGTATCCGTCCAGCGATCCCTGACTCCCGTTGGAAGCCATGAGAGGCAACTAAGGATTCTTGAGGTTAATTGAACAGACCCAGCTGCGATTACTTTTCCCCGATTCCACAGTTGTTTGGCCAATGTCTGATGTTTACCCGTGGAAGACTTCAGCCCAGGGTACACAATGGCAGCCAAGAGCGCAACATTCCTCGCTCTCTGATACGCCTGCTGTTAGATAAATCAGTCTGAAAAAAATTTCCTGGATCAGGGACACTGATGAAGCTGGCCGTGAGCGAATAGGACGTCACAACGGAGACTGCTGCCATGTTGGGCGGTGTAGAAGCGCATCGAGCATGGAGGATGGTACAGAAAATGCAGATGGTCATTCGATTTATATAAGCCATAATTATGATGCATCTGGCACGTTCCAGATACCATCCCCAATGTTTGTGGAATCCGCTCAGGCTCGAAGCGATGTGCACTAGATCAAAAGTGTTGGGATGCAGTATCAATGATCTTGTGGGTTGCAGCTGAATAACCCGTGCAGAAAGTGGGTAATATGACAGGCTTGTCTAACTTCGCATGTCGATAAAGGGAAAGAGATGTGTCACGCTCCGCCTCTAGTTAAGGAAAACAGTTGCTCGAGATCGGGCGTCCGACATCAAATCGCGGATCCCCGATGACCTCAGGGCTACGATCAGCGATCATAACCATAGCCTGCAGCGCAACACAGGACTCCGTCTGAGGCGGAGAACGCAGGTTGATCTACGGATAACGGGCTCTGGCAGAAGAAGCAGCCGCAGGTTGCATAGATTGGCGGTGCAGTGATTTAGCCAGCACCCCCCTGAAAGAGGAAGGAGCGCGCGTCGGAAACAAGCCGTTGAAGGCAAAAATAAAATGAACCTCGATCGTACACCCACTACTCCATGTTTCCCTAGTCGATTCATCTATCTTCCTCACTCTCTGGCCCAGTGAATTTTTTTTCTGAAAAAATTTTTTTATCTAAATTCATAATAGTGCGTAAAAAGGAGGGACCCCATGAATAATAAAAGTATGGTTAATGGTAGGCTAGGGAGTGCATGCCGGGGTGAAACGGAAAGAGTGGGTGTGGATGGGGATGCGCTGGCTAGGTTGTGTGCGATGTACGGGGTGCGGATGTGATGGAAGCATCATCTGTCGTCGAACCATCGAGTGATAGATCAGGATGATCAGAAAAGCCCGAGCGGATCAGCATCGGGCCCAGATCCACCCGCCAGCATCCACTTGGCATGCATCGCAGACGAGGACAGAAAAAGGTCGGTTGTGGCTGGTGGCTCGAGCTGTGGCAGAGGGGACTGAGAAGGATGACGGAAGAGGCGAAAAAAACCTTCGACACCGGCTAACGGTCGAGCGTGCAGGCTAAGGGCCGCGCGCCAGAAGCGGTGGAGCCAGCCGGAGAAGCTGCCAGAGAGCTAGGCTCTGCCGGGAACATGCGGCCCTGACGCACAGTTTCCAGTCGTAGCCACCGGACCAGCCCAGGGGGGTGACGGACGGGTGGGTGGCAGGGGGAGGAAGACAGGATGATGGGATCGGGGAAAGCCCATTCTCGGCGGCTAACATCATGGGTGCCCCATGCCGGCTAGACCGTGGGGAGCCTAGCGGGCAGAGACACGGGGGGTCCCACGGGCCACCCCAGGGAAAAGGGTGGCTCCGTGTGCGCTAGGGCCCTGAGTGGGTTCGTGCTAGACGCCCCCGGCCCCCTGGGTGACGAGCTGCTCACCTGCTCGTTGGGCTCCACCCGAGCCCCTCTCGCCCTCGGGCTCTTTTTTCGACTGAGTCTTAACTGCGATCCACCCGGCAAGCCAACGCTAATCCCTAAACATCGAACACGCGAGAGGGCGCCGGGTAGGAAACCTTTTGAGAGGAACGTAAAGCTGAGATCCCGCGACACCGGGGCGACCGCTATGGCTTGTCTTGTCGCCTCTCATCGTCCTGTGTCCACGTTGCCCGCGACATCAGATCGATCGGTGTTCCTATCTGCCGCCCCCCCCTTCAGACACTCGACCAGCAGCGACGGACACCATCCACGTCGGATCCACGAGGCTGCTGGTCCCTGGCGCATCCGCCTGTTCTCGTCTTGGCGCTGCATGACCGCCATCTCGCCTTCGTTCCCCTTCCGTCCTCGCTCGGCTCTGCGCTGACTGCTCGAGAGGTACACAACCACTAGCGCCGCTTGGCAAAAATCACCGTCTCCCACCCGCCCCTCGACCCCGTTCTCTCTCCCTCCTGCTTGTCTCCCTTCTGCCTTCAGCTCTGGTGCTCTCTCCCCTGACCTGCTCTGGCTCCCCTGACCATCGTCTCCCTCCAAGTTCTTCGACATCTGTTTAACGGACAGTGACCCGTTGTGTCTTATTCTCTCCTCTCTCTTCCCTTCGGGTATCTAGTTCCTTCTCTTAGCCGCTATTTGGGGCTTAGCCGCCCCGGGAGCTTTTAACGGCTGCCGGTTCGAACCTGAGGATTGTTCCGGTGTTGGATACTCTCTGCGCCGCCCATCGGACGAGACTGCTTGGAGACGCGCTCATCTACATCACCAGCGCGATCCCGTTGCGGTTGTCATCAGTTACGAGTTCGGGGGTGCTATCTTTGCGGTTCTTCACGCGTCGCGGCCCCAGAATCTGGCCTGTCGCTGGAGGAAGCGCTACGGAGCAGCACAGTATTCACACTGCGCTGGTAACCGCGAAAGATACGAGGTTGTGATTAGAGGTCTTTGGGGATCTAAACACCCGATAGTTCAATAATCCATTGGGATATTGAGCTGAAGTTCCCGGGTGTTCAGTGGTAGTTACCGCCAGAAGTACTGCGCGGCACAATGGCTCATCCGCAGCCCTCTCCCCCGGGGGCTGTCCCGCCTCCTCACCATGGCCACTTGCCCGCTCATCCACCAGTCAACGGTCACCATCCGTTGCAGCCTCAGGGACAGAAGGGACCGCAATTGACTGTTGCGCAGCGGATCGCTCAGCTGAATGAGCAAGTCTGGATCGGCATTGGTAGGTCATATCTATCATTCTGATCATGATCGATTCCTAAGATGGTAGATGTACTAACTCCCCTCAAAGGCAGTGTTACAGAGGCAATGGGTGACCTCGATGGCGCCATGAGCGCATATGAGCAAGCGTTGCGGCATAACCAGTGGTCCATTCCGGCTATGCAGGCCATTTCTTCCATCCTGCGGACCAAGGAGCAGTTCCCCAAGGCTATCGAGTATCTTCAGAACATTCTGAAATTGGATCCCCAGAGTGGAGAGACCTGGGGAAGTCTAGGTCACTGTCATCTGATGATGGACAATCTCCAGGAAGCCTACACTTCATACCAGCAGGCTCTGTACCACCTCCGTGATCCGAAGGTTAGTCATATGTTTTCAGCCCCATCCCGATCGCTTACTGACATGCTCTATATCTAGGAACCCAAGCTCTGGTATGGAATTGGTATCCTGTACGACCGCTATGGTTCACTTGAACATGCGGAAGAAGCTTTCTCTCAGGTCATGCGTATGCAGCCCGACTTTGAGAAGGCTAACGAAATCTACTTCCGTCTTGGAATAATCTACAAGCAACAGCAAAAGTTCAGCCAGAGTCTGGAGGTACGATATATCGCCCGCATTCGTTTCTAGGGCCTCTGCTAACGTCTGAAAAAAAGTGTTTCAAATACATCGTCAATGACCCTCCCCGACCTCTCACGGAGGAGGATATCTGGTTCCAGATTGGTCATGTCCACGAACAGCAGAAAGACGTGAGTAGATATCATTCCGTGGTGACTGAACGATATGGTACTGATTAGTCCATAGTTCGATGCTGCCCAGGCAGCGTACAGACGGGTGCTCGACCGCGACCCCAACCATGCCAAGGTCTTACAGCAGCTCGGATGGTTGTACCACCAGCAGAGCAACAGCTACAGCAGCCAGGAAAAGGCCATCGAGTACTTGGAGAAGTCAGTCAGCGCAGGTATGCATCATAAGTGGGGTGAAAGAAGTGGAATAGTGGTCGCTGACGTCAGACGTAGACAACTCGGATGCGCAGAGCTGGTATCTCCTGGGTCGTTGCTACATGTCTCAGGCTAAATACCCCAAGGCCTACGAAGCCTACCAGCAAGCCGTCTACCGTGATGGCCGCAACCCAACCTTCTGGTGCTCCATTGGTGTGCTGTACTACCAGATCAACCAGTACCGTGATGCGCTCGACGCCTACTCTCGAGCCATTCGTCTAAACCCTTACATCTCCGAGGTGTGGTACGATCTTGGTACTCTGGTATGTGATACTTCCACGCATCTTCTGCATCTCCACCGCGCTAACCACTTCTTTAGTATGAATCGTGCAACAACCAGACCGCAGATGCGCTCGATGCATACGGCCGTGCAGCCGATCTTGATCCTAACAATGTGCACATCAAGGCTCGTCTGCAGCTGCTCCAGAGCGGACAGACCTCTGGTACCAACCAGAACAATGCCCCTGTTCCTCAGGATGTTCATCCTCAAGCATACCAGGCTCCTGGTGTCGGCGCGCCTCCCGGTCCGCAGTGGGGAGCTCCAGCGCCCACCGGCGGCCCTCCCCCTCAACCGCCAGCGCCTCCCCGCCAGATCGCGGATTGGAATCGCGGCATAAATGACATCCAGTCTCAGCCGCCATCACAGGCTGCGAACCCTTTCGACCACCGGGATGGCGTACGCGCACCCCCTTCGCTCCCCCAGCAGAGTCCCCGACAGGAACAGGCGAGAGCGTACCCTGAACCAGCTCGCGGTCAGCCGCCGATCGGCCGCTCCCCCAAACTGAACAATGTGTCTGGCCCGAACGCCTACCCTCCACACACTCTCCCTCAGCTGGCTGCTCCTCCGCCACAGCCTCATGATCGTGCTGCTCCTACCACCGGGCCCTATCCGCCCTCTGCCCGTGGCCCGCCCCCGCCTGGCGGTGCTTCTGCTCTGCCTGCTGGCCCTAACGGCGCACCTGCTCCTGGCACAACGCTTGCTCCTTATGGTCGCCCTTTCACTCCTCCAACCGAGATCAGACCCATCCGAGATGAGCGTCCATCCTCTCCGGGCTCGACATATCCCCACCAGCAGTACCACCATGGACCTACCGTGCCTGTTCCCAGCGGTAACGGTCCCAGTATTGCTGGAGGTGCCCCTGCTCCAGCGGCTGCGATTAGCGCTGCGGAAGCTGCTGCTCGCGAGCGTGAGGAACGTCCCGCATCGGCCATGAAGCGTGGCAGAGACTGGGAGGGTGAGGCTGGCCCGTCAAAGAAGATTGCAAACGAGGAGAGTCGCGCTCGTCTCGATGACCAGGTCAATCGTCGTGTGACTCCTCCTAACCATTTGTCCTCTCCCGGTGAGATGCATCACCGCAGCTCCTCGGAGGCTCGTCGCGAGGAACAGCGTCGTCCGAATGAGAACTATCATCCTTCAGAGGCAGCACACCACCCTCCTACCCTGCCATCCATTCAGCACATGCCGCAACCATCGGGTTCCTCCATGCCTCCTATGGCTGAGAGTGCTACCCCAACGTCTAATGGCGCCCCCTCCGGTCCGCCGGCCGCGCAGGCTCAGGTCAAGGAAGAGCCTCGCAAGGAGCAGCCACCGCTGCATGAGCCTGCTGCGCGTAAGATGGATGTTGATGAAGACTATGATGATGACGGCGACGATGATAAAAGAGCGGGTCCTATCCCAAAGGGTAGCCCACATGGCAGTGGCGCTGGAAACTCGGTCAGCAACGGCAACGGTGTGATTAACGGTGGTAACCAGACCTCCCAGCCTAAGCAGGAGGCACCTGCGTAGAGTCAATATTGACTGTCGCCAATGTTGAATTAAAAAAAATTTTCGAAGAACCCACAAAAATGCGTTGAATGAATTGTATCTGACGGTTCACTTATCCAGCTATTGTCATTCGCGTGTGAATCGTCCCTTTTCGAAGCATCTTCCATATTTCTCCCTTAGTGTCTTTATACTCTGTGATTGTTCCTGGGTCAGGGATGGAGCTGTTGATTGGTCCGATTTGAGCCACAGTGGATGTTCTATATTTTCTTGTCTTGCCTGCGTTAGCCGTGGATGGGGTTCTTTGATGTGTCCTGAGTCGATGTTTTATTCCCCTGTTTACTACCTTCGTGTCCATGTTCTAGCCACTCACGTTTTAGTTCTCTGCTGTACTGCTTGTCTTATTCTCACTTTTTGGAACTTCAGTGCTAGGTATGATGACGTGGCTGTTCGACCCGACAGTGTTATCCATCTCGAATGTGAATACATTTCAACAGGTGCCCTCCATCATGCAGATGTGGAAATGTAAAGGCTACTATGTCAGCGAGTGAAGCTGACTTGGTGCATAGTTCTTGGTTGTCACTCCCTTATTCTGATTGGCTGCGGACCGAGTCCGGTTTTTTCGGAGTTGAATTTTGGGGGGGAGCGGATCTAGGTAGCCTTGGCAGAGCCAAGGATTCGCCGCATATAGATCTTAGGTACGATCTATTTTGTCAGACATCCTTCCCTCCAAGTATCTGTCCAACCAGCATTTCCCAGTGACACCTTAGTGGCTGAGAGCCTGGAACTTGAGGGGGGAACGGTGTAGAATAGAAGGGGAAAGAAAATAGAAGTCTGATATGAATCATTTACTAGTGTAGCATCTGTTACTAATGCACTGTTGGTCCACATGGGTTCGAGAGCATCTCTTTCGTTAGTGGCGATGTTGCTATGGCCATGCCCCATATCTATATCTACATGAGTTTATTCATACACCCCATCGGAAATCGTATTCTCCTTGTCCATCGCTCTTCTCCTTGACTATGCGGTCTATAACTATTCTCATCATACTTTGAAGCAATCAGAATTACACCACGATGGCTTTTACAATGACTCAAAAACCTCCAGAACCTCCCTCTGAGCCCACGGATCCTGCTTGCGACGTGGAAAAACAGAGCGAGTGCAAGTTACCAGATGAACCCCAAAAGAAACAATCCGCGTTCAAGAATCTGGGGATTCTTAACCAGTTCCTCGCGGTATGGATCTTCCTTGCTATGGCAATCGGGATCATTCTTGGAAACTTCGTTCCCAATACTGGACCTGCGTTGCAAAAGGGGAAGTTTGTAGGGGTCTCCGTCCCAATCGGTGAGTAACTGGCCAGTGCTGCGTGATATTAGCTATCTTTCCCATATACTGATCTTGTCGGGATAGCTGTCGGTCTCCTCATCATGATGTACCCTATCCTCTGCAAAGTCCGATATGAAACCTTGCATCATGTATTCCGCACCCGACAAGTTTGGATCCAGATCGCTTTCAGCGTAATTGTCAATTGGGTTATCGCTCCATTCTTCATGGTACGTTGGTTCTTGTTCTTGTGGCTCTCATAGAGGAATTTGCTCATGTGGAATCCCATTTAGTTAGCATTAGCTTGGGCTTTTCTGCCCGATGAGCCTGAGCTACGGCAGGGTCTGATCCTCGTTGGACTGGCACGATGTATCGCTATGGTGAGTCGATCGAGAACCATTCTATACCCTATACCTGTGTCTCCTTGCTGACACTTCCACGATTAGGTCTTGATCTGGAACGGCCTAGCCGGCGGCGATGGCGAATACTGCGCCATCCTGGTTGCCATCAACTCCCTCCTTCAAATGATCCTCTTCGCACCCATGGGCGTTTTCTTCATCCAGGTCATCAGCGGCGACGACGTCACCTTCCAATACGCTACAGCCGCCAAAAGCGTCGCTGTATTCCTTGGAATCCCTCTCGGCGCCGCAATACTCACGCGCTTCACCCTTCGTCATATAAGCGCGCGATGGTACGAAGAGGTCTTTCTGAAGTGGGCCGGTCCCTGGTCTTTAATCGGTCTTTTGTTCACCATCATCATCCTCTTTGCCTCTCAGGGTCGCCGGGTGGTGCATCAGATCGTCTCTGTCATTCGCGTCGGAGCGCCCCTCATCGTTTATTTTGCCGTCATGTTTTTCCTTACTCTCTTCATTGCGCGTAAGATGGGATTCGGCTACAAGCTGGCAGTAACGCAGAGCTTTACTGCCGCTAGCAATAACTTTGAGCTGGCTATTGCTGTTGCTGTCGCGACGTTTGGAGCAAATAGTAACCAGGCCCTTGCTTCTACCGTAGGGCCTCTGATTGAGGTGCCGGTGCTGTTGGGGCTTGTCTATGCGGTGAAATTTGTGGCGGGGAGATTGGGTTGGAAGGATTAGAGATGACTATGTTATCTCTCTGCATTGTCTAGATACTTTAGGGTTATGTGCAGCTTATTCGCCCGCGGAGACTCCAGGACAAAGTATGTCGCTTTGAGTCTATGACTACTAATTGCCAAATCATATGAATTCTGAATCTTGAAGATGATGTAAATTAATCGAGCATGTAGACTAGTAAAAACCTCCAGGTCATTTTTCATACAACTCCCAGGCTACTACTCCGTAGACTGGTAGGGTTAAGGGAATCTTATCCGAATAAGGAGGGCCGTTTCAGGTCAGGTGATCGATTGTGCGTGGGTCCGGCCCAAAAGGGAAGGGTGGTGCCAAGACTTCGCTTAGGTCAGCCCACACTCGTTAAGCGTGCAAAATACACCTCCGACAAATTTGGAGATAGAGACTCTCACCACCTCGACGACTAACGACAAACAGGGTCAAGATGTGAGTGCCCCAGCACAACGCCTTCAATCTATCATCGAAAATGTAATTGCTGACCTTACTTTTATATAGGAGTCACCGGAAGTACGAAGCGCCTCGGCACGGTCCGTCCAACTATCTCCCTCGACATCGATTTCGATCGATCTTCTGTGTGCGGTTCATGTTTTACTGATACAACTTGTGTGTTACAGGCTCTCTTGCCTACCTGCCGCGCAAGCGCGCCGCCCGTCACCGCGGAAAGGTCAAGAGGTCAGTGATGAGAACCGCTAATCGAGATGGAAGGAATCGTATACTGAAACTTGAAATCCAGCTTCCCCAAGGATGACCCCAAGAAGCCCGTCCACCTGACGGCCTCCATGGGCTACAAGGCCGGTATGACCACTATCGTCCGTGACCTTGACCGTCCTGGTGCCAAGATGCACAAGAAGGAGATCGTCGAGGCCGTTACCGTCATTGAGACTCCTCCGGTATGTCGCACAATGCGTTTTTTTTTATATTTGGCAAGGTGGATTTTTTTTGGCTGACAGGCGATTGTTCTAGCTCGTTGCTGTCGGTATCGTCGGATACATCGAGACTCCCCGTGGTCTCCGCTCGCTCACCACCGTCTGGGCTGAGCACCTGAGCGACGAGCTTAAGCGCCGCTTCTACAAGAACTGGTACAAGAGCAAGAAGAAGGCCTTCACCAAGTACGCCAAGAAGCACGCCGAGAGCAACGGTGCTTCCTTCACCCGCGAGCTTGAGCGCATCAAGAAGTACTGTACTGTCGTCCGTGTCCTCGCCCACACCCAGATCCGCAAGACCCCTCTCAAGCAGAAGAAGGCCCACTTGATGGAGATCCAGGTCAACGGTGGCAGCATCGCCGACAAGGTTGACTTCGCCCACAACCTGTTCGAGAAGACCATCGACATCGACTCCATCTTCGAGCAGGATGAGATGATTGATGTCATTGCCGTCACCAAGGGTCACGGTTTCCAGGGTGTCACCAGCCGATGGGGCACCAAGAAGCTTCCTCGCAAGACTCACAAGGGTCTGCGCAAGGTTGCCTGTATCGGTGCCTGGCACCCGTCCCACGTCCAGTGGACTGTTGCCCGTGCTGGTCAGATGGGTTACCACCACCGTACCTCTTGCAACCACAAGATCTACCGTATCGGAAAGGGTTCTGATGAGGGCAACGCCTCCACTGAATTCGATATCTCCAAGAAGCAGATCACTCCGTATGTATCCTAGAATTCCTGCGTTCAGCGCGTTCCTTTACTGACTTTTTTCTAGTCTGGGTGGCTTCGTCCGCTACGGTGAGGTCAAGAACGACTTCGTGATCCTCAAGGGTTCCGTCCCCGGTGTCAAGAAGCGTGTCATGACCCTCCGCAAGTCCCTCTACCCTCAGACCAGCCGCCGTGCCACCGAGAAGGTCGAGCTCAAATGGATCGACACTTCCTCCAAGTTCGGTCACGGTGCCTACCAGACCCCTGCCGAGAAGCGGGCCTTCCTGGGTACTCTCAAGAAGGATCTTGTCACTTCCGCATAAATGTTTTTCTCTGGTGGGGATGTGGGTTCGGTGTAGTTCGGTGCTTCATTGTTCTTGACCAAAATACAATTCAATACCTCCTCAACCTACGTCCTCGGCTTGCTCGGCTGAAAAAATGGAGCTTTTTCTTCTATTATTAGTTTACGTAGCCGGCAAGGCAATGTCATGACGGAGTTCAAAAGTAGTTAAGCAGTCTGATCTAATGTAGTCGTGTAGCTGAGCAGTCGATTTCGAATTCGGAGTATAAATTTCACAGAGGGCTTGTTGCGTGATGCCAACTTATTGGTCTGTGTGCTGATCCAGGAAACTTTTCCTCTCTTGATCCTTTCCTCTCCCCTGCGTTAGGCTACAAACCTAGCCAATCCCATTCACACGTTATCTGTTCGTCAGTAACTTGGTCTGCGATGCGGTCTTGGCACTTGAAGTCCAAAGTCACAGGCCATTGCGTCATCACCAACTTCGCATCTCCAGCCTCACCTTGCGCGACAAGCAATACGGCCAGAGCCAGACGCCTTCAAGTCTCACACTTTTCCTCCTCCTTATCTCTCTCTTATTCTTCGCTGCTCTCCCCGAGTACACGACACCTATCCCGCTCCACGACCTCCAGACCACTCTTCCCCCCGAACACTCACCACCCGACCGTTCCCACACAAAAGAAACCCACCCTCGCCCGCACCATGTCGTCTGAAGACAACTACCTCGCGTTCCTGAACAAAGCCAACGAGGACCTCAATGCAGGACGAGTCGCTCCGCAGCAACAACTGAAGAGCAATGTTGTTCGCACGGAAGCAGTCGATGTGAATGTCCAGGTTCCTGCCCCGCTGAGGGCGATCGATACGTATTATGTCTCCGAGGCGGATGAGCCGTTTGAGCCGGTCGTTTTGAAGTGGGAGGGGGCGAAGAGGGGACTGTGGCCCGGCGCTTGTAAGTGATTCTGTTTTGGTTCTTGGTGGTTTGGCTATAGATGCATGGTACTGGGATTTTTCATGGGAGATATCTCTCACTACCCCGCCTTGACAGCATCAGACATAATAGCATTATATTGCATAGGAGAACCAGGCTGACTTGGTGTTGTACTCTCCAGCACAATTCTCCTCTCTCGTCTCCCCCTCAACAGACCTTACTGACTCCATCACCACCCTATCACCCAGCTCCTTCGATCCCAGGAATCAGTACACTGCGGTCTTCCGCGCCGTGCGCGCTGCCGCAACACAAGCCTCTGGCGGCGGCGAGAAGGTTATTGACGAGTCGTCTGTGGACGTGAAGGTGTATCGCGTTGAGATCGGTCCGTCTCGCGTCGAGTACTGGATTGTGGCGCTGGATGTGGACGGTGGTGAGTTGGTGGGTTTGAAGGCGAAGGCTATTGAGTCATAGATTGGATGATGTGATCTTTTCTTCCATATGGATAGATGTTATTGGAAGGAGAGGGCTGCGGATGGGAAGAGGGTGGGTTTCTGGGTTTTGATACCTATTGAATATTTCTATGTCCGATGGCTGTGGTGAGTTGCCATTACTACATATATCTATAAATGAATGAATGATCAGATGTGAGTAAATACAAGTCTAGAAGCTGAGGTCCAGATTCCATTCCATTCCAACCTAATCAATACTACTACAACAATGCCAAAACAACATCACAACTTTTACAGGAATCACAGCTTATCTCAGTGTAAAAAAAGTTAGTATATCTCCACAGTATAAGAATTACTCATCGAGGCATTTCTACAGAGTCCCTATTTTCCAAAAACCGATTTACGTCCGGCAATGGCAAACTAGGGATATCTCTTAGTCTTAAGTATTCGATATCCATCATCTTTAATCCGAAGATTGTTTCCCCGCTCCCACTGACAAGTGTCCTCCATGATAGATCCCCCTACTGTAGCACCGATAGACGAGTGATAACGATATATGGCCATGCACATTGTCCTGTTCTAGCTCCTATTCCTCTCCTTGTGATTAAGGATGTAACTAAGATACAATACCGGCTGCGACTGATTAGGTTATTTTGTTTTGCTTATAATGATAATGTTGGATACTGGATATTGTATCTGTATGTATCGTCTCCTCTGTCTCTAGTATATTTATCCTTCTCGCTATTATTAGACTTATAATGCGTTCAGCATGAAGTAGAAGAAGTAGATTGATATTACAATATCAATATCTATATGTAATTAAAGCATTGCACGAGGAGGACGAATCAATAGCGATTACAGCAACAACGACGATCTCTGCAAGGCAGAAGGGGAAAAGTGAATATGGCAATTGTCCTCAAAGATCGTGACTAACAGTGTCTTTTGCGGTGCCACGAGTCTTGAGAAACATGTATTGATTAATGTAAAGACTGCGATAGGTATTATTCGTTATGATGGTTATTCTTCACGCTAGTTGTGATATGCTGTGACATCTAGAATGTATCCAGCAAGGAAAGTGGAAAGACAGAACTGGCTACGTTTGAACTCCTTGGTATTAGTTTAATCTATCCGAGTTGGGAGCTTCCATGCAATAATGCTTCCGGCACAATCTCCTTCTATCAGGGTATTTGTGTCAGCGTCTAGTCGCCGTACCAAAAGGCGAGTTGCGGCGCACCTCATCTACCCGAAACAACGGGTAGGTAGGTCTTACCTAAATCCACCCCCTTTGATCTATTTCAGATCGACGGAGTTATTCCAAATCATCATCTAAGACATGCTAGATCTGGATCTCGGTGAAAATAGGTGGAGGGAGGTAGCAAACTTGTTCAGGGCATATCCTCAAGCATAAATATGGGGATAGATCTCGGTAGTTTTAGATATCAAGCAACCCAAAGGTGTTATTCCTGAATGCCAGTTTTGCACTCATCTTTGCTTCCGTGTCCCAGTATTTGACAGGTTATGAGCCCGGAGACTCTTTAGAGCTCTGGTTTTCAGATTTCAAGCAGACCTTTGTCAGGCACGTTAAAGATTTTTATCCGTATTCTATTACCGCACCTTATACCACCCATAAGCCGATTATCGGATTGATTTTCGGCACCTGAAAGCCACACCGATTGGATGAATCGAATCGAATCGAACCCAGATAGGCCAACGAATGTTGATTAACGGTGGTCAACGGCGATAAACGGTGATTATAATAAGCACCAGAGACCCAGGCCAGAGCAGATATCCAAGGAGGAGCCTACCGGAGAAAGATGCCAGATGCGATAGGGCTAGGAGCCGGAGGTGCTAGGAGCCACAGAAAGGAGGTCGTTGGTATGGGCTTATTAGGATCGAAAGGCTTCAGAATTTCCATTCCAGGATTAAATAGGTTGAATGGGTTGAACGGCGATTGCCAGTTCAAGACTATAGAATCTACTAGATCACTAGGATCTAGCTTCTTTGTCTGATTAGGGGGTAAATATGGGTTCAAACCCCCCCTTTCCCTTAGATCTAGTCTTCAAGCAAGCAAGCTTGACTGAATAGCTAGTAGCTTATCTAGCACTTCAGATAGTCAATATAGCTGCTATGCTTCCGTGCCCCAGGATTCGACAATTTGCAAAGGCTTCAGGTAGAGATCAATCCCCACACAGGCTTTGGACATAGGATACATAATATAATATCTCTTGAATGGTAGAACTCAGGCTCCATGCTGCAATGATAGAACATGTAATGACAAACATCAACATACATAGCACAGCCCTAATTACCGGAACATACTCTGTGGTATGCTAATGGATATTCTTATCCATTTCCACATAGTATAAAATCGGTAGTAATAATCTAAACACTTAGAGATATGTCCCGGTCTATAAGTCAATGCTGTATTTCATTGTTATGTCTCCAAAGCGCAGTGGGCGCCATGTGGACACTGAACTTGGATATATGCCAGACTACGGATGAGAACGTACTTAAATCGTGTACTTCTATAAGTGAGATGTAGTGAGATTATTGATTTTCACACCTGAGATTTTGAGGACGAGTATATCTACATCTAGATATACACTGCTGGAGAACTAATTCGTGCCCAATTATACATCTGAAATAGAGATAGTTGGATAGATTGGACTAGTGCTTAATCTCGATATAGACGCCATATTTTTGAGAAGAAGAAAGAAAGGTATACCCTGAACAAGTGCGTTTTTACGTAGATAAAACCATCTATAAAGCATAATACTAACAGGTCAGCCTCAAGCCTCGATATAATATCAATTATCAAACGATTTCGTCTCAAGTGGAGTTACGCTAGACAATAGAACGTGAACTTGAACCCATCTCTCTCCCCTTAGCAAGTAAGTAAAGCCAGTGAGACCAGACCTGGTCAGAGAGGACGGAGGTAAAATCCAAGCTTAAACTCTATTGATGTCGGCTCGCTACTCTATATCATCTGACAAGTCCTCTATCGGATAAATACGCACGTGGGAGGATGCTAGTTAATGGACCGATAAATACTGTTGTCTACTAGTAGATACCGACCGCTGCTGCCCCAACCTATATCAAGGAGTACGTATCTAGTAATTTGTCAGCGCCCTCGCTGACCTGGAAGTAGTCTTTGTTGTCCTGGACATAAAATCCTCTGGGACCTAACTGTAGACCCATAACACTACATGATCTACTATCATTATATCCCAGTCTAGGGTCCTATGTCCTGCATAGATAAGTACTCTCCTACACATCGCTTAAGTAGAGTAGAGTAAATTCCATAGTCTCGCCAAGACCAAACACGCAAGCCAATCACAATACAACCTCTCGCATCGTGCATCAATTTGACAGCTGCGCCTAATGCACATGGTGCTAGGATAGACTGCTGTTAGCTCTGGACGCTGGATCTTCCGCGTGTTGAGGCCGAGTCTTGTGTAGCTCGTTATCTAGAGAGAGCTACGTTATCTTGACCCCGCATGGTTCTCTGGGCTCCGTCTTTTTTATTTTATGCTTGAGATCTTCGATGGGGATAAGTATCATGCATTCGAGCTATATGTTACGCTACGCTATGCTTGGCGGGGTAATGTTAATGTTCGGGATGTATTATTCCGGGTTAAAGGATATGCGATATGGACATAGAGGATAGAATGTATCAATCAAGCTTGACGCTTTCCTTTCCTTCTTGCAGGATTCATGGACGTCGGTTCAGATCCTGACCGTGATAGATGATAGCTATTTGGTGGTATAGCTAGGAGTAGTACGTAGTACATACAACAAGCTAGGGTCTATCGGGAGCTGTCGGTGGTTCCCGACTAGGAAAAGACTGCGGGGTCATGCTGCTGTTGAGAGTTTGGAGCTACTGTAGGGAAGAGATGAATTATTAGATAGAGAGAATAGGTATATAGCTAGCCAACTAGCCAGGTATCTACAGTATCTGTGCTTGGTTCTATGCAGCGTCCGCAAGCTTATCGCGGCTGTGACGATCTGTAACTACTCTCTATATGTACTCTGCATGTAGATGCCATGCCAATGCCAATGCACATGCACTCTGCACATGTATGACGGGACAAGTCATTGCCTAGAGAAGATCCGTGCCGTAATCGACGAGGCTGGATGGATGTGGTCATACCGCTCTCATCGAGTGGGAACGCTAGAAAAGCTTGTTTGTGCCGCTGGATCCCGGTTGGAGTGCCGGAGTAGTTGGTGGATGATGATGGAAGTGGGATTGTGATTCCTGATGTGCAGTAATTATGCTTTTGCTTAAAAGTGCTCCATTTTTAGGATCGACGCCGCTGGATGTCGTTGGTTAGAAAAAATAGAGCATCGTCATGTATTATTGTTGATGCCTATATTGTATCCGAGCCCGGCATCTTCGGAGGTGAGATGAGAAGAAAAAAAAAAGAGAAAAGAAAAGAAAAACGAAAAAAAGACGGGTTCTCTGAGTAGATCAAAACTATACTGAGAGATGACGGTCTAGGTGATTGACAAGCAGATGATCGACCAGAAGCGTCATGTCGGTCTGATAACTACTAGTATATAGGCCTTATCTGGGATTTGCGACTGTTGCTCAATATCCAAAGCGCCCTCTTAGCACTCATCCTGGGAAATCAGCGTCCAGACTGCCCGAACGTGACAACATCAAGCGTTAGAGTAGACTACTCTTAGAGTATGACCAAGTCCTCTAGACAGATAGACAGTATCCATGCGTTACAAACTAACCACTGCAGGTTGACGTCCTCCACCTGACATCAAGCCAGCAAGAACCGGATTTTGGCATCACGCACAGTAGTTACCGAACCACCAAGCCCAGTACGGACGGGCGGGTGTTATTGTGTGTTTTGATTTTCTTTTTACGCATTATTCATGGTGCTGACAACTAAGAATGGCTGCGAGAGCCGTGGATCTCAGCTCGTTTTGATCCACGGTTGGTTGCGGGCCGTCGCTTGTCAGAACCAGACGAACCGCTCCAGTGGACGAGGCAAAATCTCATTTCGTTCGATGACTTGCTGTCCAGTCAGAAACAGACCTTTAAGAGTTCTTCTCCAGTTTTCTCCGCCTCTCCCAGCTGCAGGTTTCTATTTTCATCTAGATGTCCCAGCTTGGTGGTACCGCGGTTGGAGGCAAAAAAAAAGAGGCGCCATGAAGCAAATCACACCGTGTTCTCTTCCGGGTGAAAAATACAACCCACGTTTATTAGGATGTTTTTTTTTTCCCACTCGGAGAACAATGCCATTGTTACTGCCCCCCCAACGTCCCGAACAGAGACATGGTTCTCTCTCTCGATGAGAGAGACGCATACGCGGCCACCTGTTTGATAACTGGAAAGAATAAAAGATTTTTTAATTCTCAGACCCGGGCCGCGGGCGATGGCTTCTCGGGATAGTTTCTCGAAAACTTCGACGTCGATCAGCGTTCGGGTTGGAAGGATCAGCAGTCCTAAACGTCCTTTAATCGTCCTGCCCGATGTCGCAATAGACGGATGGACAATCCTTGTTGGCCGCGAGAGAAATTGGTGCGAATTCCCAGTAATAATAATGCCCCATCTGGTCACCGCTCCCATCTCTCTTGTCCACCCTGGACACTTTATACACTACAGATGCGTGGCATATTGCTTATGGATGATGGTCGACTCGTCCTAGAGCAGTAAATAGTCTTTGAGTAGAGTACCTGTTAGTTATTCCGGACCACCCGTGAAGAGATTGGTAAAATCTGACCGTATTGCGGATGGTTTACGGTCATTCCCTGGGCCATTATTGCCTTTTACTTTTTCCCTCCCAACTTACCGGAGTGTTGCCGTCCCGCGATCCGCCTGAAACAGGAATTCTCCGAGCTTCGATGTTCGTTTCAATGCAGGCAGGACAGGGGGTTGACTGTTGCCGAGGCGCGTGAAATCCTGGCGGCCTGGAAGAATAATAGTAGATCAAAACAACCGCATAGCGGACTGGGATTCAGCGATCGCCCTGGCCGCCACGACGCTCGGCATGGGACTTTCACTGAGCGGATGGCCTTGGCATGTTGGGAGGGACGAAGTGTTTGGTGGAACCGACTGCTCTCTGCAAATGCTGTTGTTGCTGCTTCGAGGCTGAACGATGAAGATCAGGGCCGGAGACGTGGGGAAAAGGGAACCCGTTGTGGTGTCTCTTTCGGGCGTTTCCCCATTATCACCTCCAGCGGAATGCGAGGATTCCGTTGGCACGGTTGGTCGTGGAGGCCCCTCCATTCCTCAAGCTGGTGTGGCCGCGTGGTCTTCCAGGTCGATCCCAGAGCCAGGTCAGTTCGAGGAGACTAGTCTAGGAGGAGGAGAGGTCTGTAGTCCCAGCAAGAGGGTTCACGAATCGGAAAGGACCAGTGCATGAGCTAACTATTGTGCAGGAAAGATAAGTTGAACAATTCCGGCCCGTGTAGCTCTAGTTAGAGGATGACGACGGTGGTCGGGTGGACTACAGCTGAATAATAACTAGATAGAAGAGAGGCGTGAGCTGCTAGCCGACTACTGAAGTGCAGTCGATCATGGACGAGATAGAGTAGGTTAGTGAAGACGGACAGTAGTAGGAAGTCGAGCATAACCTAGCGCTTAGGGGCAGGATCTTCTGCATCGGCTTCCCGTGGACGAAAACCCGTGCAATTATGATGCCGTCTGTGATGCCGTCTTCACATGATTGATTACTATACAGACCGAAGTACCGCTGAATAACGAATCGCTGCTGTGCCGTCCTGAGATTTAATTACCCTTCCGAAAGGGGAAAACGTCCAAGACTTCCAGGGGCAGGAAAGGCACAAAAACAATTAAATTACTCCTGGCCTGTGCGAACGGGCTGACTCAGAAAGCCAAGCTTTGGAGATCCGAATCCACTGGCCTGAAGACACTATTCGGGGAGGCCCAAGACTCTCTTCCTTTAGGGGTAACTGACCGGACAATCCGGAGAGTCAAATGATTTCATTGTGGTGGTAGCTTTGGAAGTGTCTTGACTCTTCCGTGGACAACATTACCATGTATACATTCTGTTTGCGTTCTCCCGGTAAGGTGCTGACAGAACCCGATCGAAGAGTATGATAGTGTAACTGCCAGCGCCACCGGGGGCAGTGCCCATTGACAAAGAAGAAAAGAGATCTGGCAGGGTTCAAGGTCGAAGCTAAGCGCACGCCGGTGTGGTTGTGTATCCATTAGCGTGATCGAAAGTATCGACTACTCCCGCGGGCGCTACAGTCCTTCATCAACCTAGACCCCCTTAGAAGTCCATTCTTATTTTTTCTTTCATGAGGATTCCTAAGTTTCTCACCTCCAGCATTCCAGTCCTGCAGGGAAAGACACCAGCAACGGGATTCCTGCTGGCTGCTGATCCTGTAAATCTACTGCTCCGCAACCGTAGCCATCATAACAAATAACCAGAAACTTCGGAGACAATGGAACGGCTCATCCCGTTGAAACGACACCAAACACCCGTTTGGAACCATGGATGCTCCAGCCTTTTCCCCTGGTTTGTCGCGCGCAGCCAATCTCCTACAGTCCTTAGCGGTTCCCCTCCAGCATCCACCGCGCCAGGATAGATTCTAGACGAGAGAAGACAATCCAAGCACAACTCCTCTTTTTTGTTCCCCTTAACGTTAGTAAATCTCATCCTTACCCACTCGAGGCCAACCACGGGGCGCGTTCCCCCGGTCGGTGTGCATGCCAGCATTCTCTGGACCCTTCAATGATCAATCTCTCCTGGATGCTTGTTGGTCCATCACCGGCTATAGTCCATAGTCCATGCTTGACCTCGAGACGTTAACCTAACTCTGCACGTCCACTTTGTCTTCTCTAGTTCTTCCCCGTTCACGCGCTACGCCCGCCCCAAAGGGATAATCGATCTGCTAGAGAGGTTGTCCTGTCCGCTCACTTCGTTGCTTTCAACTATCCCCTCCTGTTAGTACTCTCACTCAGTCAGTCGTTACCAGAACTTCATTCACCAACGTTCGCGCCGCCTGGTTACTTGCTGGGAGACGCGTCGCAGTTTGTCGACCGTCCAGGAGAATTCAAGAACCGGTCGACAATCGCAGATTTCCAGGTGTCTGCACATTAAGAGCACATTTTTGGAGGCGCCTTTTTAGTGATAGAGGGAAACTTTCTGGGAGCTGCCGGACATATCCGCATCCCTCCTCCTCTTCGAACTCGAATCCGTTGCGGATTTCTGCGGATATAGTGAGGGGAACTGGGATCCGAAGTGTCGTCACAGTTGACGCTGCACAGAAGTTCGATAGCTAACCCTGTCTCCGGCTGGAGACTCGTGTGGTATCAAAGAACAGTATATCTATTCGTCTGGCAGTCGAGACAAGTATAACCCAACAGGCCAACATGTCTCGAGACATTATTCCTCCTCCCGCTGGGCGGAGTACGCCTCATATTCGACTGAATTCAGGTCGACAAGATCCCTTCGATAACATGAATTCTCCCCTGAGCTCAGCACCTTCACCGGTCTCCCGCACCTTGGTACCCCAGTCACCAACTCTACAGTCACCAACTTTGTCGCCAGGGCTACGATCACCAAGCTCTCCTGGCGGATCGGCCGAGTTTCTGATCCCTCCCGCGCGAACGCAGCACCGTCCGCGGGAGGATCTCGACTCTCCGCAATCACCAGACCAGTCGGTGTTTTCTTCAAGGCGGACAAGTTGGAGCTCCGACATTGGGAGTCGGTCCAGCAGGGCGTACTCGTATAATCCATTCGAAGATTCCAGAGCACCGTCCCGGGCGGATAGTAGTGATGATACCGATGTCAACACGCAAACGGTCTCGGAGAAGTACAATATCATGCCGACGGAAGGACTGCTGCTGTTCCCAGAGGATGTGGAGAAGGATGATTACTTGCACAATCCCGATCCCAATGACAAGGACCGGGACTGCGATGTATGCAACCCGAGAGGTTTGGTCAACCTCGGTGGTCTAATCATCTTCGCGGCGGGTCTCCTGTGTCTCTTCATTGTATACCCCATATTGTATGGATCCCTTCCGGTTCTCCTGATTGCTTTTTCCCCCCTTCAATGGGCGTACTGACCTATATGACTACTTGCAGAACATTCGTCCGGAGACTTGAGCCGGCGGTCAAGACGACGACGACGTCGCCATGTGCTGGTGATCCAATGTGTTTGGATGTGGGCGAGGTTCCGCTCCTGAAGAACATTCGGACCAGCCTGATTGATCCCCACACACCTGACTCAGCCAAGACGATCACAGCGGCGAACGGGCAGACCTGGGAGTTGGTAGTAAGTCTCTCCAAGTTCACCGTCCCTCTTCCTGTAGAGGAACCTACCGCTCACCTTATGATAGTTCTCGGACGAGTTCAAGACTGACGGTCGCACCTTCTTTGACGATGATGATCCTTATTTCCAAGGTGTCGATATTTGGTACGGCGTCACACAGGATCTTGAGGTTTGTTTTTGCCCTTTTAGACAACAATGCCATGCAACCTGGAGCTTACGCACTCTTAGTGGTACGATCCCGATGCTATCACGACCAAGGATGGTGTTCTAGAGATTCGGTTTGATGCGTTTCAGAATCACGGTCTTAACTACCGATCCGGTATGCTTCAGAGCTGGAACAAGCTATGCTTCAAAGGTGGACGACTGGAAGCCAGTATCTCTCTCCCTGGTCGCGGCGATACTGCGGGTTTCTGGCCGGGTTTCTGGGCAATGGGTAATCTAGGTCGTCCGGGTTATGCTGCTACGACAGACGGCATGTGGCCCTACAGCTACGACGACGTCTGCGATGCTGGTATCACTGCCAACCAGAGTTCCACCGATGGAATCAATTTTCTTCCCGGCATGCGTCTGCCCGCCTGTACCTGTTCAGGTGCCGATCACCCTTCCCCTGGACGCTCGCGTTCCGCTCCGGAAATCGATGTCATCGAGGCGTCTTCCTTGAACCTGAATAACAAGGCCAACATGATTGGTGACGTGTCCCAGAGTTTGCAGATGGCTCCTTTTGACATTTGGTACATGCCAGATTACGGTAGGAAATCCGAGGTGGTCCCCTGGAAAACCTTGTATGCTGATCTTGATTAGATTTCGTGGCTGTCTACGACCCGCAGATTACTATGGTCAACTCATACCGAGGAGGTCCCTACCAGCAGGCCATGTCCTCTGTGACTAATCTGAACAATAACTGGTACGACGGGAAAGAGTATCAGGTGTATGCGTTTGAGTATACTCCTGGGGCGGACGGCGACGTAACCTGGTTTGTCGGTCAGGATAAGACGTGGACCCTTGACGCTAGAGCCATTGGTCCGAACGGAAATATTGGACAACGGATGCTTCCTGTCGAGCCACTGTCGATCATCATGAACTTTGGTATGTCTAACAGTTTCTCGAGTCTCAACCTGACCGGTATCGGGAAGCTCTTACCCGCGACGATGCGCGTCGATTACATTCGCATCTATCAGGATCCCGACAACGTCACAGTCACTTGTGATCCTCCTGGCTACCCGACCACGTCATACATCAAGCACCATCCGGAGGCGTATAGTAATCCTAATATTACAAAATGGTATGATTTCCTGGGAAGTTTTTACTGAGGAGGATGATGAAACTGACATGCTCTCTGTAGGCATCAAACATCATATGATTGGCCCAAGAATTCTTTGGTGGACGGATGTTAAGCATTTATCTAATGACCCGTATGCGTCCTCGACTTTGTTGTTTCCAGCTGGTTTATAATATCCCACTCTCATTTGGTCGCCTATGAGCAGTCTGGGTGCGTGACCGATTCTCTTCTTACATGTTGGAGTGTGTGTTTTGCGGCAACGGAATTGGCCTGGTTCCAGCATCTCCTGCCATTCAACACCCTTTCTGAGTCCTCCATCACCATTTTTATTGGCGCCTTTGTGTCATCACGAGTCTTAGCGGCATTGTATCATGGAGTTGGGGTTTCAGTCCTCTTTCCAATCGCTGTTTATGTTATTTCTTTATTCCCCCTTGCGGTCGACAGCTCCAAGGTTGATCCCTTTTAGCTCTGTCTCTGGCCTTTTTTTTTCTCACTGATATCCGTAATGGGATCCGATGCTACGTTTTTCTCTTCACATGTTACCCTATTTTTTTTTGTTTTTCAATTTAGGCTCTATGCCAAATTGATTTTTTTTCGTACCCACGCCTAGCGTTCGCTAATGTTGGACCATGTTTCGTCGCATCTATCTGCTTTGCCCCGAATCCGGGATTCGATGGTGGAATACCCTGTCCGTTGGATCTCAAGACATGTTTTTGACTCTCTGCGGTGGGAATCGTGCGGAACCTGATATAGCGGGGCTAATCAAGCTTCCCGACAAGAAATGAGATGATATCATTGAAAGTTTTATGAATGGCTACAGGCGTAAATGGAGAGTTATAGGTGTTACCGTAGATTCGCTGTGAACTTTCAGTTTATGCATGTGATGACTAAGCATATCCTGTGATCTCCGTCATGGAAATGGTGACTTGTGGAGGGAAAAGACAGTCGAGTCAACATAAGCTTGAACAGCAACATCGCATCTAGCTGGAGCAATTACACAGTGAAGTGTGCTGAAATTCCTGAGGAGATTCTGATATAATTTTCCTGAACTCTTGGAGCGAGTCATCTGAAAACCTAAAAGCTGTATCCAGTGCACTGAATTGATGGAGTCCATATCTTGAGTGTTCTTTGAATGTTATCCCATCTTTCATGAGAAAAACACCTCTTCATATGAGTTTATGCACTGCAGATGGTTCAAGAGTTTCAGATTTTTTATACCGTTTAGCTTTTGTGAATGAGATACCTCTCCTGCTTTTTCTGCTTCAAGAGTGTGAAGGTTACCGCGGCTTGATCATCGCCAATACTTGAACTGGATCGTCGCTGCTCTGCCCTTGATCACGCGTCCTTCAGATTTCTATACTCTTGCTCATCCTAATCATATTTACGCTTGATCTGAGATCCCCTGATTCACTCAACTATCCTTCTACCTCGACTATCTCAACCCATCATCATCTCTCCTACTACGGGACCATACCTCCCCGCTCACAACTCCAACTCCAACTCCATCAAAATGTCTCTACCAACAACCTTCCACCCCCGCGACCACAGAAGGCCCGGCCAAGCGGAAGAAGACGCCATCATCATCGACGATGATAATGATTTGATGCAGATCGATGCGCCAGAAACGACGGCACAATATCAGTATCAACAGCAGCAAAGACAGCAGCAACAGCAGAGGATGGGATATGGTACGCTACTATCTTTCCCTCTATATTCTGAGTGAGGGTCGTCGACCCTGACCGGCACCTACATTCTTCCAAGAAATCTCATACCGAGTAAAACAGGATATAATCCCCACAACTCCAACTCAACAGCCGACCGCACCCGCGACACAGGCAGAGGATACCTCACTTCGACTGCATACGAGAAAAAAGCTCGCAGCATCCATCGCGAGGGGAGACATTCGGCTCTTTGCGTCCTGACGGATCGCGAATTGCTTATGATTCAGGCTCTTTCTGCTCATGAAGTATGGTGCTCTAACCTCCAGCATCTTATATTTGGGCACTAGGCCCGACAAATATCAGAACCAAATTGAGAGTTAACGACAAATAGACAATTCCACAAACCCGCCGTCGTTTCCTCGCTCAACTTATGGCTCCTGATGACCCGCGTGCTGCGGGCGCGATTCGAATGGATCGGTACACCGCCGGGGGTGCGTCGCATCCTGTCCCCGGGACGATGATTGATGTCTATGAAGACGACGACGCGGGCTGGCGGAGACCGGATATCGGGACTCCGTCAAAGAGTAAGGGGAAGACGCCCGAGCGGGATCGAGATCGAGATCGGGGTGCGCGGCGGAGTCTGGGAAGACAGCATCGAGAGCGGGAGAGGGAGAGGAGACGGAGGTGGAGCGGGTCAGAGAGGGAGTTTGAGAGTTCGGCAGTTTGATGTGTCGCGTGTACTTATGATTATAATGAGAAGAGTGAGGTGAATTTGGAGTAAAGTTATTTTCAATTCGATTCTGGTATCAGTGCTTTTTTTCCGTCCTAGGACCATATGCTTAACTACAGACATGAAGTGGATATGTGATAGAAAACAAACATCATTCGAAGAGATCCAGCGATTGAAACTTGACACTTCTTTTTTCCTTTTTACGTCCTGATACGTAACAAGGGACGCCAGAGCACAGTCGTTAGAAACACGATGATAAGCATGTAATGTACAGTGTAAGAGAATGAGAAATTAAGAAATCTCCTCCCCATAAGTCACAAATTCATATCGATCCGCAGTCTGTCAAGTTTGTCAAGAGTTCAAGGTGAACTTGACTACAGAAAGATCGGACGTGGTTAACATGGGTATAAGATAAAGTTGACCGAGAAGTTATCCATGCAATGGAGCTGATGTTGCTCCTTGTGTCAAGTAACTTGTAGGTCAAGGGCGCAGCCGTCGGGTTGCACCATTTCGTGGTAGAGTTCTTCTTATACAGAGAAAATCTCTTCTTGACCAGTCCGGAAGAGAAGAGGTGCCAGCAAAGACAATGCATCGCGGCATCGTGACACAGCGCTGGCTGTTAGTTGCCGCTGCTGTGCTCACTACAGTGTTCCAGACTAGCTGGTTCAAGGTCAGCGACAGGTAGAGCTCGAGCATTATATCTCGTCCTCATTTGAACCGATACGTTTTCCACTAGGCGGTTCAGTATTGATCAGGCTCTCTGCATCTCCGACCTGCTTGCGTTCAGAAACCTCTCTGGTCCGCACTTTCGCGCGGATAGCTTGCATGTTCATAGGCGTCAATCCTTGGGATGGTAGCGGCGGTGGGGGCGGCGGCGACGGGACAGGCTCTTCGTAGAGAGGTTGTAGTCTTTTGAAAGACGAGAACCGTGCCCGCCCATCCCTCATGACTGGTGATTGTCATTGGAGAGGTTCCGAACTCGATGAGAGGCGGTTGAGATGGAGGTAGACATCTGTGCCATAGCTGTGAAACAACAGTCAGTATTTCAATTCCCATGACGGGTGACCACACCAGAGTACATACCCTTCCATACTGATCAATTTCAGATCGCCTCCGAAATACCGAGCGTACAGTCTACTGATCGGCAGTCCATAACCAAAACCAGCCATGGGTGCCTTGAAATCACTCTTGTCGAAATCCGGATCCAAGCTCGGTGTCTGATCGACCGTGGTATACATGTATGTCCAAACAAGGGGGATCGAGGATCGAGGGATACCACCACCTTCGTCGGAGATCTTGATCGTGATGTCTTCCTTGCCCTCTGCTACGATAACCTTGGTGACCGGGAACTCTTCTTTGTCCGCTCCATGGGTCTCGACCACAGCACGCAGCGAATTCTTGAGAGTCTCGAATAGCATGTGTGACAGATGGCCGGGGACGTACATGAAATTGAGATCGGGCTTACAGATGAGCTGCACTTTGGGGGCTTCAAATAGTCCGTAGTGATCCTCACAGACAAAGCGCGCATTTTCGATCGCCTCCAGGGCCAGCTCCCGCACGTTAGTCTTGGTACAGATGATACCCACGTAATTCGGATGGCGAACAGTTTTCTGTTCCGTAAGCGCGATATGTTGACCTATTAACATTCGGATACCGATACGCGACATGTAGAACCGATCAAGGAAGGACTGTATATTTGAATCGATTTGTAGACGTTGCCGTTGACGCTTATACTCCAGGATGCCCTGAGCCACAGTGGTGACGACACCATCGTGCCGTCGCTTGATTTGCTGAAGCAACTTCGCGAATCGTTGGTTGTAGTTATCAAGTTCCGGTGGCCAATCTCCTCGATCATCAGATGGGACAAAGTATCGTCGGGCCGAGGCCCCCTTCCCCTTCCCATTGCCGTTCTCGTGTCCATTTACTAGGGAGGCCGGCGAGGAGCGGTACTGGCCCTCTCTGATACTGGGGTTTTGCGTCGCTTCCAATAGAATCCTTGATCCTCCTCCGTTGTTTTTCACGGGCTTCAATAGACGTTCCTTAACCTCTTGAGTGAGAGAGGGTCGTGGGAGGGTGGTAATTTCCTATATGGATGAGTCACCGAAGTCCACAGGGTAAAGCTGTTGCAGTCAAAACCTACTTCAAATGACTGTGCATACCAATTTCGCACTTTCTTAATGGAAGGCATTTCATTGAGACCATCTGGAAGTTCTCCAAGCTCCTGCACACGATGCGCAAGACGAATGGGGAGCTCTTCGGAGAGAAACTGTGAAGCACGGAATAGAGTCCCTATACAACGAAACCAAAACACACGATCAGCCAACGCCCTTCACACATCTTCCATGATCCATCTTGATCCGAACAATCACATGGAAGCTTACCTGTGGACGGACGATCCCCGAACTGGACCATCTGTCTCAATGAGACGCCGGTTGCGGGGAAACTGGCATAGTGTCTGATGGTCTCCATCAGACGCTCCGACGCTTTCCACATAGTGTCAGGAGCTATCCAGGCCGCCAGGCCTGCTATACGAAACAATGTGGCCACGGGTGCTACGATTCAGTTCAATGGCAGGGGAGGAGTCAAGTTGATGAATGGTGAATATATCTCACGTCGGACGGAAACGGGGGAGCTCCCCACCACTCAGACCGGAGATGGAGCTACCGAGGTCGAACGGCAGATGCCCCGAGGGTCACTGTTGGAAAGGCAGCACGCGACCTGAAATTGAAGGACACTAAGAGAGAAAGAGCACCAAAGAGATTAAGAAGAGAAGAGCACAAAATTCCGAGCAGAAAGTGAGTAGACCCCGAGTCCGGGGTGACTCTTCTCCTCTTTTGCGGAGGGATTCTGCCGGTCAGGTGGCGTCACGTGGGGCGGCGGCGACCGAGGCTTTGAGATGAGATGGACGAAACTCGGCCAAGAGACTGTTTATTTCAGCCAAGCAACGTCCAAGGCATCTCAAGCAGAGATATTCTTATGCGATATTCATCGAGTCGAGAGATGCGAACTCGCAGGGTCTCTCCAACGTAAATAACAGAAGCTGGCCGGGATATGGCTGCTGCGGCATCGGTAATTAGAGCTCTCTCGTGGGCGCTAGGGATCGGACAGTCTTCACCAGAGCTCACCTTGGCCGGTGACAGGCGGAACGTCAGAGCCTCCCCCAGATCTCCCTTTTGCCCGAGCAGCTTTCCGGGACTGCGGCGAACCCCGCGAAATCATCATGGGTGATGTATACAGAGCTGGAGAAGGACAAGTGCCTCCGCACGCAAGGGTCAGTGTCCGGTGGATGGTGGTCACGCTCGTGTGCCCCGGAATATGGGGTCAAGTTATATCTTACGGAATACTTCCTCCGCGATTGTGGAAGCAAGCGAACCGATTACTGCAAAGAGATCCCCTCATGAAACAACCTTCTGCCCGAGCGGCTTCTCCCCGCGCCTGACAGCCGGGCCGATGTCAGGACGACCGCCATCGCCAGACTCAAGAGATAGAAGTAAGCCCTGTAGAAACGCTATCATATGTCCAAGACATATTAGGATCTAATGGTCTGGTAGGATAATTACCCCGTCTGCATGCGTCGACGGGAAATCATCGCGTAGGTGCGAGGTCACGGTGCTTTGGATTTGATCAGCGGAAGGGATGCGCGTGGCTTCCGACTGGCAGTGATCGACCTTGCCCAGGACCCATTCGCTTCTAGGAGAGTTGTGCTCCCTGCTAAAAGCCTCTGTTAAAGTTGGCGGAATCCTCCTTCCAAGGTCCCGATATGCAACCTGTAGGCGACGATCTCCCACCATCTCCCTTTGTAAGAAGGCAACGAAAAGTATATCTGGCTGGAAATGTACCCCAGGCGGCGCCTGCCCAAGGGGATGCACGGACATCGCCTGCGCGTCTGTTAGATACCAGGCGGTGCTCCTCCCCCATGAACAGTGCGAGAAGCTCCTTTTCCTTCGGAATTAATGAATCATCAATAGCTGGATCCCCGTCGCACGATCTTTTCATCAGGATAGCCGACGTTTGCTTCCGGGCCGTCTCGGGGGGCGCACAGCATTCCCTGGAAAGGGGATAGAACCACTGGAGCAAGTGGTCGATGGCTTTCTTCCACGACCTATCCTGATCGTTCGGGCGCTTGAGCGTCAGGGATCAACTAAGGGACCCGTTTTGCGTTCGCGATCTCATTCCGCCCGAGAAGCGTGCTGCTTGGTGGAGTCCGGACAACTGTCTAGCCCACCCAGAGCGCCATCGGTTGAGTTACGGTTATAATGTCGTTCTTCGATGCCTCCGTGCCTTTAAAAGCCATTGGACGAACCGTTCCCTGATTTTTAGACGGGCTCGTTTGTCATTCTGCGCGGAGTCGGATTCGGTGCGGTAATAAAGGCACTATTCTGGTCTCGTCTGACGGCAAACATGGGTTCGAAGTATGGATCGCACCAGACCGAACTTCTTCCGCTCTCTGGCTGCATGGATGGTGTCTGAATAGGAATGTTCTGGGCACCTGTCTTCCTTTCTTCTTCCCTGTCGGTGTTTTTTTCTGATCCACTGGCGGAGGGTCGATGATGCAACCTTTTAGTGCTCGCCCTCGATCCTCATTGTTTTTCTCTCCGTACCCTGCATCCACCGAGCTTGCAAGCTTGTCAAAACAAGCAGCAATCGGGGCTTATCCTAGCTGTATTCGTGGAATCTCCCGCCGGATTGGATCTTCTTGATGTAATTGCAGCTGTAGCTGGTACTGGGGTTAGATTTTACCCCTCTCACAGTGGTTCATTGTGCGTGTGACGGGGAAAAAAGAGACGAAGGGGAAAAAAAGACACACACACCAAACGCAACACGCGCCTTGTTGGAGGAGTCCTCTGGTGTCAACCATCCTTTGTCCGCCTCGTGTTTTTAAATGAGTCAGTCCGTTAGCAGACACATCCGGTCCTTCCCTGGTATCGTTTGTAAAGGAAGACGATGATGTCGCGTCGCCGGTCATCTCACAGCGAACCCGCGCTTGCAGCGTCAGAACCAGCGAACCCAGCTCTGGCATATCCGTTCTCCAACTCCCACCACAGCCAGCAGATGGCCCGTCGGGGGCCTATCGAAGGCCCTTATGGACAGAGACTGACCCGTAGAGTCACCTGGCGGTCGTCCACCTACAAGCTTGTAGCATATCTCTATGTCCTGGGAGTGCTCTATATCGTGTGGTTGATCCGGGACATCTTCTTCCTGCCCTTCTCATCCTTTCCATCTACGGAGCGGAATTCCCATCCAGATGCTACAGAAGAGTAAGAATGCATCGTCTAATACCACATTTTCTACGGCAGTTCTTTGGTGTCAGATGCTGACCATGGCTGTTTAGTTATTTGGCTCGGTTCATGGGTCGTGATGAGTGCGACATCTCCTCTACATCTCTCTATACTCCCCCCACTGGTGATGGGGCACTGAGAAATGATTATTGTCAGAATCGGGCTGCGCTTCTCGACGCAATGAGCAACGGTGGACGACATGGGACCGAGGCTCCGTATGACCCTCAAGGTAAGCTGTTCACTGCTTGGGACAGTCTCCTGGGAGCACCTCAGATAGCTGCATGACCGTTTTCGACACTGTGGCCTGATCCGGATGTTTGAATAGGTTGCCACTTCCGATGGTTTACGACGGGAGAGATCTGCGAAGTGCTTGGGCGCTTCGACGGGATTGTGTTTGTTGGGGACAGTCCACTTTCCAACATCTACGCTGCCTTCAACATTCTTCTACGAGAGAATCTGGCCTTTGGATCCTTGAAGCAGTGGGAAATGAGCCCTAAACAGATTGAAGAGTGCAAATGTGGCAGGCAGTACTCGAGTAGTCAATGTCTGGCGTTCCGAGTCGGTTCCAGCGAAGAGGTATACGCATACGATGGGAAAGCTTCGGGAAAGAGCCCTTATGTTTGCTCAGCTCGTAAGGACCCGGTCCCTGACTCGATACCTCCTATACACCAGCGACTAATTGCCGTTTGTTATTTAGACATCCGCCATATTTTCTTACCTGTGACGGGATCTCCATCTCCGAGGTCCGTCCATGATAAGTTCAACGAAATGGTACCTGCTACTGTCAGTGGCAATAAGCCGGTTCCAGTTATCCACAGTCTGTCTTTGTCAACATATTTGTCTCATAGGACTGCGACTGCTAGCATGGACGAGTGGTTGGGTTCCGCCAGAACCAGCGGACGTAAAGTTCCCTTCCTCTGGGTTGGACCTACAGCGACCGATTATCAGAAACCCCAAGACACTCTCGGAACGCAGGAAGAGAATGCTCTCCAGCAGTATACGTTGGATACTGCCAAAACAGCACAGAGCAAGGGTATGGAAGTTTTGAGTATGTACAACGCTACATCGCAAGTAACAAGCCTGGATGGCTCGTACTACGGTGAGAAAGTCTCCTTGATGCAAGCAATGATGGTGAGTTTGTACCACTTCCCTGTTCTGATGAAAACAGAATCTCTTCTAATTATGACCCATGAGCTGACCTGTCTCCAACTGCTAGATCATCAACTGGCTTTCGCGCCTTTGAAGACGTGCCTAGAATGATTTGAAAATTCTTACACAAAATGATATGACGCACTCAATTTGATTTCGAGGAGTTCCTTGCGAATCCAGTCTGAGCTGACGACCGCGATGATCAACCGAACTAGCCTTGCCGCAATTGTTGATTCTCTGAAGATATGGACTACACTAGATTAGATACTTTTCGGCGTTGCTATTTCTACCAGCATGTTATTTTGCGAATGTGGAAGGATCACTCACATTTTTCCTTCTCACAAGTTTCCTTCTACAGTTTCTCCTTCTGATTCTTCCCCCCGAGATACTCTACTCCTCTTTCCTCACCTGTTCCCCGTCTGATCCGTCAGGTGCGGTTATGACCTATCAGATATTACTTCCTAAAAATTCCGTCTCATCGGAATGCTGCAAAAAGTTTGTCTATTTGGCTTTCTCCGTGTTCTTCACTTTTCACTTCTCCATCTTCATTTTGTGCACTGGTGCCATCTTATTGTCTTCTTTCTTCCAAACTACTGCTAGCCTGCTTCTTGACAGTTTATGCAGTGCTGGTCGATCAAAGCATTAGCGAGCGGGGTTCCGAAGGTGGAGGGTTGTGGTAGTGGTCTACTGCCCTGATGCTGGCCGGTGACGTTAACTACTACGGTAAATGATAACCTACCATTATCTTCTGCGTCTTTCTATCTCATTCAGCCACGTTGCCCAAGATACCCCTCGTTTATTCCCTGCGGAAAGGCGAGGAATATTATTCTACTCTAATCTCTTTTACGACCCATTTGATATGGTACTAGTATGATACTGAGGGCTTGCTTGCAGTCCACTTGTCGCAGTCTGCAGGGATCAAGTTAGATACCCGTGCTAAGCACCGGGGAGGTTTCTTAGATTAATTATCAATCAGCTCAGCTCCACATACAGAAACCTCTCCCATACCCCACTACACACATACAAGACGCAACATGCAGATGCAGTTACTGTTCCCAGTTCTTCTTTTCAGGAATTCTGCGCTGGCACCTCTAAAAGCTCCTTATCAACATCCAGGCAGAACTTAAATGTGATCAGAATATGCTGACTGGGTTTTAGTCCCACTGACTACGGCACTTTTGACTATCTAGTATCTCCCGGTGATCTGTTTTCTTTTTTTTTTTTGCCCTGCATGTGATCAGGAAGACTTGCGCACCATCCCCTCCAATAATTCTTGTTCTGTCTCCTGCGAACACCTGCCCACCTGATTCTGCTAGTTTAATCGAAGTCCGCCGTGTTCCCACGTGAACCGGCACGTTGTCAGGCGGGAATACCCGAACACGGGGGGCAAATATTGTAAGTGATTATACATTATTAAAACTTTCACATAGGAGACCCTCCGTACGACGACCCCATCAGACACGGTCTTTCTTGGTTCTCTTCTCCCTTTATACCCCTTGAGGAAAACGCTAGCGGAGACTCTGCAACGGCGTGAGTGATCGACCCGGGCCGGCGAGAACAGGGGCAAATTCGACCGTTGAAGGGGACCATGGCCGGAATTACCCTCCCGCACGAATAATAACACCTTCAGTCAGGAAAAAGTAATATGATATACATAATCATTTAAAAATGTGGAGATCTGATTTCGGCCAAACGTGAGAAAATATAATACTGATAATCTACTATTAATGATTTATTTTGGCCCCCCATAAAGTAACTAATAGCGTAAGGTGGAGCGTCATTGTTATGTACTAATAATGTATGCTCACGGCCCACTTTCCTTTGCTCCGGTTATTTTTCTGGTCAGTTTATTGCCCGATACCATTACTGCTTTTCGGCTAACGTCGCTGTACGGAGTATATTTCTCTGTATGCCTACTGGATTGGATAAGGCGGATCCGTCGGAAGGACTTCAATTCCAAGCGATGTAGATAGTAGGGAGGAAGTACTGTACATGATGGTATACCACTTTGAGAAAAGCTATTTTTTTTTAATTTCATTATTTGTTCATCGATTAACAATAACGATGATGTACTGTTCATACTATGCTGTACGCCCTGCTTTGCAGTTCTTTTTGTCTAAATATTTCCAAGTTCCCCGCGTAGGAGAGCGCAATGAGATCGCATGATGTTGAATGTCCTTATGCCAAAAAGCCAAACTGAACTTTACTGAACTTTTGACACCGAAATAGCCATCTTGCTCCCTGAACTCGTTTTTATATATACCGTCGTGCGGGATGTAGTATGTATCAGAACTGTATCCCGAGAGTTTAATGAGGATCCTGTTTTTGGGATCTCGGACGCGGAACGCCTTGAAGAGTATGACACGTTCGTAGTGTGTATGTAACTGGAAGTGGTAGATGCTTAGACGTGCAGGTCGGCCGTCTCAGCTTTAGAGACATGGTGCGTGTACGGCTCCAGCGCAGCGCGGACTTCGGTAGAGGTGAACTTCTCGACCTGCTGAGGAGCGCGTCCAACGAAAGTGCTGGGATCGAGGAGCGTATCCAGCTGATCGAGAATAGGATCGAAGAACTTGGTACGACGGATACGCTCGATTAAGTCGTTGTTTCCGCCGTGCTTCTTGACGTTGTCCGCGGCTTGGTGGGAGAGGACACCTATCGATAGATTAGCCTACTTCAGGTACAAGACGATATAAACGATATATGTCGACGTACGGATCTCCTCGTGAGCGTCCTGTCGGGAAAGGCCCTTGTGAACGCAAGCCATGATGATCTGTGTCTCCGGTTAGCTACCCCAGGAAATCCAACGCCGTGTTGTATTGATTGACTCTTACGTTTTCACTATACGCAGTTAGTCTCCATATTGGAACAAAGATGGGGAAAAGGAAGAGACATACGTTGCCATGAAGGGAAGTTCATCGTTGACGCGGCGCTTGATGACTTCAGGGTATACGACGAAACCGGAGGTGACGTTGTCTATCTTGGTCAGTACGTGTAAAACGGAAGGTGGTACGAGGAGAACATGCTCAAAAGGATGAGACAGGCGTCTGCGGAAAGGTACAACTCAGGCAAGCTAATACGTCTGATAGCGCTGTCGTCCTGTTCTCTGTTAACATGCGTTGACTGGACAGGTTCAGATGCGATAACTCACCAGCGAGCGCTCAAACCACTGCGCAGAGTAGGTGTCCAGGGCATCCTTCGGGAGGTTCTGGAGGTGTCTGCCCAGAGAGCAGAGACGCTCCGATCGCATCGGGTTACGCTTGTACGCCTGTTGAAAAATCAGTCAAAGTTCGATAATACCCCAATTGCTCCACAGACCATAGCGCTGCTACCAATCTGGTCCTTCTCAAAGGGCTCCTCAAGCTCCTTCAGCATAGCTAGATGGCGGATGTCGATACCGATCCGCTCGCAAGTAGCTCCGAAGGAGCCCAGGGCATTTCCGACATCGACGTCGATCTTGCGGGAGTATGTCTGACTGGAGATAATGAAGGCAGACTCAAAACCAGCCTTCTTGGTCACCAGCTCGTCCAGCTGCTCGACCTTGTCATGATCACCCTTGAAGATTTGGAGGAAAGAGGCCTGAGTTCCAGTAGTACCCTTGACACCGCGGAAGCGCAGGTCGTTGCGCGCCCGTTCCAGGTTCCTCAGATCCATCAACAGATCCTGGATCCAAAGACAGGCTCTCTTTCCAACTGTCACCAGCTGCGCGGGCTGTCCGTGGGTGAAACCCAGGCACGGCAGGTCCTTATATTCTCTGGCAAAGTTTGAAAGCTTGTCAATGACGACCGCCAGCTTCGGAATTAGAATGTCAAGACCCTCTCGGAGGATGATGAGGTCTGCATTGTCGGTACAATAGCACGATGTCGCTCCCCAGTGGATGATACCCGCAGCCGCTGGTGCGACCTGACCAAAGGCATGGACATGTGCCATCACATCATGTCTTCTTCGCTTCTCCTCCTCAGCCGCAACTTTGAACTCTTCGTCCTGGATCGTGACGTGAGCTTTCATCTGCTCGATCGCTTCATCGGTGATGGGAAGACCCAGTTCTTAGTGTGCATCAGCGTTCTGCCCATTCTTGGAATAAAAATAAATTTCATCTTCACAGTCGGATCGTACCTTTCTCGGATTGCGCCAGCCATAGCCATAGTTGTCTCCATGTCGAGAATCGTTTTCGAGGAGAGAAGAGATATTTCATCTCATTGCCTGCAAATCACAGATAACGTATTGGTATGATCCACAAACCATGTGGAGCTCATTGGAGGGTACTTACTCGCATATCGCGAGTTGAGGGGTGTCTGGTAGACATCATTGTTGGCTGACATCTTGTCAATCGCGCCGTCTATGACGATTTTGTCGACGATTGACGTGGTGTGGAGGAAGAAAAGAGGAAGGGGTCGAAGGCTATGTGCGACGGGCCTACTGTAGGAAATTTTAAGGATACTTTCCTAGAACGGATGGCGATAGCGGGGTCTGGAACCTGGAGACAGCGTTATCGGTCACGTGGGCAGCGCCGACGCCGACAGCCGGACAGGTCACGTGGTGATTGTAGCTCCTATAGGTTTGTTTTACATGGGCAGCCCGGAGCGGAGCAACATAGGTCCATGAGTGGGTCGAGCCCTAGGGCTCAAAATAAACGGAGGTGGTGAAGGGTGGCAGAATCCGATATCTCAACACCACCCCTCCGGGTGTTGGGATAAGAAGCTCTATGGGCTAGCTAAGAGTGTCCGAAGCCCCATATCGGGCCTAGCCCGTCACACTGGCAGATGCAGAATGGATACTACCATACCGGTCCTTGGTGGGACCTTTAAATAGCATCATCACTAGTGAAAAACTGGAGCTAACTAATAACTATAGACGAAAAATTAGACATATTTTACAGTGTAAGTTCGGAGACATAGAAAGTATAATTTATAAAGATTATAAAACATTGCTAATACAGTTGGATAATAAAACGTGTCAAAAAATATACGTTTAAATAGGTTTTAACCTTCGAGAATAAAAACGTTAAAAAATTAAAACGTTTAAGCAACGTTAGAAAATTCAAAGGTTTAGAAACTGTAAAAAAATATTCAAATGTTTAATAATTTAAACCATTTTCTAGACATATTCTCGCAATGGGGGCGTGCTAATTCCTGTCCAAGGTCCTTTTCTATCGTTTCAACATTGATGGTGATTTGCATTGAAGGGTTAATATCTCTCTTTCAACCATATGCGTTCCTTACATCGTGGAAGAACTTGTTTCGAGTTGCGATAGCAAGACTTGGACTCGTGTATAACAAAAGATAAAAAAAAGCGCTTGTCGTCAACATTATAATAATGCCTCTAAAGTTACAAAAGTCGAAGCGAAAGGAGGATAATATTTTCGACGCGTAAGTTAGGAGACGCGTCTTTAGGGAAGAAATAATGGTTTATTTTTTATATCTTTAAGTTTTTCTAAAGGAAATAAAAATAAATGGGATAGGATAAAGGACTTAGAGCATTGTGTTCTTGAAAGAAGAGATGGATAAGGAACTTGGGATTTAGGAAAAGGGGACTTAGTGAAAATAACCGGGAGGTTAGCTCCGGGGAGAAGGGTGCGAGGGGCGAGGGTTGCTGCAAAGTGAGGTAAAGCCTCCTTCATCGCTACTTCGCATAATATGGTATTTCCCATATAAACACAAGTACCGATAGCTGGCCAAGGGTCCCCCCTTTGACCTTATCATTTCTATATAAAAACCAGCAAGATTAGCAACGCAGCCACGAAACTTAGACACATTGAACGCGACATATCCCGCTCCCTTAAGACGCTGTGATCTTTCTAGGTATTAAAATCGACGGCTGTCTGTACTAAAAGACAAAAATTTACTATTTATGTAAATATAATATACGTTATAAATGCTTATGCCAATATAACAACCGGTACAAGTGAAAAATATATATTGCTACAACGCTTCGATTTTTTTCTTCCTTCTCAACGTATAGACAGTTCTATACAATTACTAGAAAAATTCGATTTCCAATGTGCAATATAATAACTTGCTTCCACCAAGCTTCAGAATGTCAGGTCCGTGTCCTTGACGCTGCAACTCTTAAGTGACAGGAATCATATATAACCTCTCTATCTCTACAGAAGCGAGTCCCACAATATCCATAGCCTCATCATCTATACTATAGATAGGCAAGGCTAGAAGCCTATCTATAATGGGATGAGAGGTTCTGAGCTATGTGTTACGCCCCAGGATCTGGGTCTTGATCGATCTATCTGCTATGGTTAGGGAAGGTTCAAGCGAGTTACCTTAACTCTCGTCTGGTGATCCTGCAGTCCTTCGAGGATCTTCACGTAGCACCCAGTACGCTACCCGTCAAGTGCTTCTGGCGGAAGGGTCGATATAATGATATCGCAAAGGGTCTTTCCAAAGTAAACAACGATCAAGTCAGAAGTAGGGCCCACTTCGTACGTATATGCAGTGGTAGTTTTCTTACTGACCCGTAGTAGATAGTAGTAACCAATTCAATGTGTTAGATTGAAAGATACAATAATCACGAAGAACTAAATACAACTGCAGGGCGGAAATGAGCGTCCTTATATATCCAGTCCT